>JZKD02S1201321.1:642024-658437 GCA_000966675.3 Picea glauca
TTTTTTTTTTTTTTTTTTTTTTTAAATAAAGGATCGTGGAAAATAGGACCAGGAATCACACACATTAAACATTCAAATTAAATAAACACAATTTCCTGACATCCAACATAGTTCAATGTAAACATTTATGAACACACAAAAATAAAAGAAGATGACCGACATGCATAAAGAGAACTAATTTTGCATTCTGAAAACAGGGTTATAAGGCACCGTCGAGATTGTTCCCAAAGTAGTTTTTTTTTAAATTTATCAAAAAATAATAATGTTTGTTACATATTCCTCGAAATTTAAATGCATTTGTCATATAGATTGGGATTGGGGCTCCCACGGACCATAAAATAAATAAGTACAAGAAATAGGATTGTTGAAAGAAGAAGTGGGCAACGGTAGAGAGCAAGAACTGAAAAGAAAAAAATGGAGGTTATTAGTCTTTGGTTAGACATTTCTATTTAAAGAGGTGGAATAACTGGATTGATAAAGAAAGTAGGATGTGATCAGTATTGACTTAATATGATGGTATCTATCTCCCCCTTTGTTATTTGTTTGATGATGCCTTTTTATTGCTCTCATCGACGGCTACTGGAATCGTGCCAGTCGCTTGTTTCCCTTCGTCGGTGAGCTTGTCAATTGCCCTTTGGAGCCATTCTTCAATGTAGATTCTCATGGGGGCCATGTTGATCTCATGCCGGATTTTTATGTTGAAAATATCACTTTCTAACTCCCTTATATCAATAGAAATATTACACAGAGCCTGTTCAATTTATTCATTTTGTACCGAATAGTCCATTAGCCAGTTGTCCATGTCATCTTCACCATATTCAAGGATGTCGTAAAACGTTTCTAAAGACAAACCATTAAAAGTAGCAACTTGTTCATCGAAGGCTTGCTTAGTTAAGGACAAGGAGTTGAGGATTAATTTGGGGTCTTGGACCTCGTTGGTACTTCCGTCTAAGTCTATTTTGGTCAGCTTTCTAAATATTTCTTCTTTCTTTGATATGGCTTGTTCACATGATTGGACAATGAGATGTAGGTTCTTAACTTTCTCTTTCCATAATGCATTTAATTGTTTGATCCGGTTTGGGGAGGGGATATCTTCTTCTCTTATTATCATATCTATCATGTTGGTGACATGGATGCCAAAAGGGAGGACCATCTCTAGATAGAAACCTTCTTCATTTTTTAAATTCGCCTGCAAATGTTCCTACAAGGCATGTGCCCTCGTTCCAAAGAAGGCTATACTTTTTTATGTTTCCTAGGATTGACTAATTAGCTCAATTCTTTTCTTGATATTCTTCTCCACATAGCCTCTACACGATGTGAGGAGGCTAGAGGATCATTTTAACTTGACTGCAGGGGTGGAAGGCACGGTTATTGCTAAAGGAAGGGCAAGCAATGGGATAGGAATCAAATCTTCCTCCAATTCCTTGATTCGGTCCTTCAGGCTGGCATTCTCCGCCTCAATTCCTCCAATGGAATCATCAATAGTATCTTTGGTTGCTCGGTGAATTCGAGAGATTTGGGACGGCTACATGTTCCTAAGGTTAATCTTTGAACAAGATTTCCCTTTCTTGTTTCTTACATCTCTCTTTTCAATAATTAAATTTTTAGATTTGTTGTAAAAAGCAATGCTCTGGAATACGAAGGATTCATCTTCATCAAAAATCTTGGTCTTAACTATTTCCATTAGGCGATTATGGTGGATCGCATCCCCGAGATGATCAATGTTGCGGAATACATTATCTAGATCAGTCTCAAGTTCCATGTCTTCACTTTCAGTTCCAGGCTCTTCGCTTGTCCTACAACTTTTTTTCTCTTCTTCCTCATGGGAATCTTGTGAGAACTATCAATTTTACTCTGAGGAGGGTTCTTATCTCCTCCTCCGTTTGAATAATTGTGGGTTTCTTTCTTAGTGGGGTGGGCCGTTGGAGCGATGCTTCAGAATGTCATACTCTTGGGAGTGGTAGTCGAGGATTGGAAACTCTTCTTGGTGGGGTCTTTTCCCTGTTGTTTGTACAATTCGGTGGTTGTTTACAATGTCTCCAGGTCGCCAATGTCAGGAGAAGGAGTGTTTTCATCATTGTCTCTATCTACGTTCAGGAGTGTATAGATAAAATAATTTTTGAATCCAACCGCTAGTAAATGTTCTACAAAAATCCCATTAGGATCGAACCATATTAGCCTTTCATCATATATTAAGTTCAAGTTTTTGAAATGGACTGTGAATTCATCAATCTTATCGACGTTCCTGAACACGAAGTCCCCAACTTTCCAAGTCAGAGGAATGAACTGTTTTTTTCTCTTCTCATGGAAAAAATGCAACCAATAGTTGTATTTCCTTGCTATTTATGTAACAAACATTTTGTCTATAATGTGAGATGGAAGGAAAGAAGGATTTTCCTTGGAGCCAAAAATCATTATTACACTATAATTCTCCATTTGTTCAAGTGTCCCCTTCCTAAGCAAAAACTTGGTTTCTTGGTTAGACATCCGGGGAGCATCCTTTCCTAACAATAAATATTTTAAAACTAAGACACGGTCATTAAAAACCTCATTAGAACAATGGGAGCCCTTGTGCCTCCACAAGGCCTGGTACCAGAGGTTACCAGGTCGAATTCATGGTTTACCTTCTTGGACACAGACAATTTTGGAAATAGACAGCAATGCGCTATCGCGAAAACCAAGTAGGATGACATATAAAATTTCTTCTCCTCTTTGAATCGTGACATTTGGGAATAAATTTCAATGGAAATTAGCTTCACTCAATCAAAAATGGCTTGTTCTTTGATTGTGAAATACAAAATATAAAGAATCATGCGAGAAATGCGTGTTGTGGATTCATGTTCCATTATTCTTGTAAACAACCAGGAAATTTCCTAGAATGGATTTCTAAATGAACTAACCTGCAGCCTTATGATATCTTCAGGAACTGTTGTTGGGTCTTCCAGGAACTCGAGTAAGAGGTCCAACTTGTTATCATTCTTTTTTAGCAACTGCTTGCAGTCTTATCCTTTGAAGGTCGATCCTGGCTCCGACAATCTCAACATCTTGTGGAAGACCTGAGGTGACAAAGAAACATGAGAGTGGTCCCGCAATGGAATAATTATTTTTCTTGAAATATATCTCTCAACACACCAATAGACCACCTCCTTACAATCAAATACCTTAGGGACACAACCTGCATGAGAAATTCCAAAGGTCCAAATTACTTCGTTCTAGGCAGAAGGGGATGAGTAGTAAGAATATTCCTTGGACCACTAGAAGTTCTGGTCCTCATGCCCGAAGATGTTCAATGTATCTCCACAGAAATATTGTCAAGATGCTACCATAAGTTTAAGATAGCATTTGTTTTCTCTAGACGATGTTTGAAATGAATAGTTGGAATAGATAATATAATCCTCTGTAAATCTTGGTCCAATGAGTGTGAATGGGATATATCCTCGAGCCTTTTTCTCATTAAGGAAAATATCTATGTTTGTTGCATGATGAACTATTAGCATTAAATCTTAGTAATTGCATACATAGAAGTGAGAAGGTGGAGGGTACGACGAAGAGCAATTAAGGATTGGAGATTTTATGAACCCGCCAACCTGACGACCCACAAAAGACATTCCATGATGTTTGAAATGAACACTCAAAAGGGATAATATAACCCTTCACAAATATTGGTTTAATGTGTATTAATGGGAGATATCCTCGAGCCTTTCTCTCATTAATGACAATCTTTACGGTTCCTGCATGATGAGATGTTAACATTAAATCTTACTAATTGCATATTTATAAAGAAGTGCGAAGGTGGCGGTGACGGAGAAGAGAAATTAAGGAATGGATAAGTATGGAACGTGGTCGACCAGGCTTCAAAATAGGTTTACAAGTGATACTCAGGAGAGGTGAGGGTCCGACGATCAAATTGTATGTCTCAGAATTTTTGAGTGCAAAATGTGTCACACGAAAGAGGGCATGATGGGGCAGTTCAACAATCAATTTGTATATCACGGAACTCTGGGTGTTGTTTGTAGGTCATGGAACAATGGAAGCGCTATATTGAGATCACTTGTCTGGGAACCCGCAATAAAAAAAGTGGCTAAGTGTGGAATAGGGAAATTATCGATCAGACTCGTTTTCGCTAATATATTGAAATTTGCAATAGATATCCCATTACCTGGCAAGATCTTTTCTGCATGTTTCTAGACAAGTTGTGTAGGGATAGTCAGTGTGATTATCTCCTTGAGCCTTTTTCTCACTAATGACAATCTTTACGGTTGCTCCATGATGAGTTGTTAGCATTAACCCTAACTAATTTCATACTTGGAAAGAAGTGTGAAGGTGGCGAGAACAGGGAACAACGATTAGGAATTGGAGATTTCATGAACCCGCCAACCCGACGATCAGTGAAAGAGATTCCAAGAAATGGCCAAGTATGGAAAGAGGTCAGACACGCTTCAAAATACGGTGACAAGGGATCCTCAGGAGATGTGAGGTCTCGACGGTCAAATTGTATGTCTTGGAATTTTTTAGTGCAAAATGTGTAACATGGAAGAGGGGATGATGTGGGAGTCCTTCATTCAATTTATATATCGTGGAAGTTCGGGTGTTGTTTGTAGGTCATGGAACAATGGAAGTGAAATCTAAAGCTCTCCTTCCTGGGAATTTGTGATCGAAAAAATGGCAAAGTCGGAGTCATGATATAAGAGCATGAGTGGAAATGTGAACTTGTGAGTTTTCCAACCTGCGTAGCTAGACATTTTTGAAAAAATGACTAAGAAACCAGAAAGATAAAGTAGAGGGGAAAAAGAAAGGGGAATTCGGTTAAGTATAGAAGAGGGAAAAGAAGGGGATAAAAGAGAGCGGGGAAATAGAAAAGGGGAGGGAAATTTCATAAGCAGGAATTGGTCTCAAACAAGCCCCATTGTTGCAAAATCATCATTTTCTAGTCCAATATTTTACCCACATACTCATTTTCTATTATGCTTGTATCATTAAAAAGGGTGTGTGCAAATGAAAATATAAACTATAACTTGATTTTTGGCTATAACTATGTATAGTTGATTTACATGCATTATTGATGTTTGGCTTCGGTAGATAACAATGGGTTAGGATAAGTTTGCATTCTTACTGTGATAAGGCCTTAAAAAAGTAGAATTAGTAACAAGTTTTTCCAATTCAATTCTCACACAAACAAAAAATTCTTTGATCCCATAATATTCATCTTTGTTGATTTGATAATAGGGAGGTCGATTTCATAGATTGTGTTATTGGTCATTTCAGGCGACTGGGGTGACTCAGCCAATGCTTTGTTGAATATTTTTTTTTATTGCAACCTGTGGGAGTAATTGTGTTTTCGATACATTGTTTAATGGCTTGAAATATTATTTTAAGTATTAAATTTCCTGCGTGATGAGTTGTTACCATTAAATCTTAATAATTGCATATCTAGAAATAAACTTATTGTACTATGAACTTGACCATATGTATAACAACAACGAACTTGAATTTTAATATTGTAGTTAATTTCATAGCCCCATTTGACTTCAACTAGCATATATCATTTTTTTTTTCAAAATATTTGCAAAGAAGAAATTTGGTAATTTCATTAATAAAATAAAAGTGCTCAAATAAAGGCTAGCTTGTGTCTGTCCTTTAATTGTTAATCGAACAACTTAACTGGTACCTCCCAACCAACGCTAGGGGTACTCTTCTTTCCCCTTAGCCCCCCGAGCCGCAAAGGGGTCACACATATAAAATCAAATCCGTAGCTCAATCTTTCCCTCGCAAGGAGAGGCTTCCACCTCTTTCACAAAGCTTGTATCCCAACTCACACAATTAAACTAGCCATGAAAATTTTTGATGGAATTTCAGTCATCCAATAATAGGGTGTTTTCCTCCTTACTCTTCCTTCTTTTTATAAGAAAAATTTGTCTTGACACTTGTCAATTCATGCATAATTAAAAAATAATAATAATTAAATATGATAATATTCACCCTCAACACATGTCACACTTTCCTCTAGTTGCACATGTTTTAATTTTTTTTAATTAAATAAATTATGCATTTTCCTTCACATCCACAATTAGTTCCTAGATGTTTTCCTAGTTGTCCCTTAGTTCCCCAACTTCTCCTTTATTGTGTCTCCTAACTAATTTACAGTTGGAGTTTGTTTAAGACTTTTTTCTTAGTTAGGATTTAGAGTCTAGATTAACTTAGGATTCTAACTCTATGTTGACATCCCATTATCTCATGAAATAACTTATTTTTATTAAAAATATTTTTATTAATTTCATGCACACATTGTGCACATGTCTTAATTTTTATTCTTCGTTTTCTAGATTTTAAATAGTCTAATTTCCCTTACACCCCTTTCTATAAAATTTATCTAGGCATAACAATTAGACATAGATTTTATTATGTTTCATGTTTATTAATTAATATAAAAATTACATTCTCCTTTCTATAAAAATGTAGGTATCCATTTTATTCTCCAAGGTCTTCTATATTTTTATTAACTCGTTAATTTATTCATGTGATGTGCCCTTCAAGATGCACCTACGCCCTCCAAGGGTGCCACTCACCATTAGACTTAGCTTGGAATTTTTCTGATGCTTGGAGTCAATACTCCACTTGTCGACCTTGTGTGAGACTAAGGGCTTACTGAAGAATAAGGAATGCTCCTTATTCCACGCTCCTCAGAAGCCCTGGTGAGTGAATGTCTCGATATTCCCTCACAACATTGTGAACCTCCCAGGAAGAAGGTAGTCGTTAACCTTCAGTTTAGGTCACGACGTGAGTCCTATTAGGCTGTGACAAGGACATTGCCACACCTCTCCCTCATCTATCTGGTATCTATGTATGACTCCTTTAATTCATATGTGACTTGGATTATCAAGCATCACCGTGCCTGCATCCACTAATAAAAATGATGTTAATAATCTTATACATGAAATCCATAACTGAAATCATCACCATAATACATCGTAATAAAAAAAAGTACTCATAATCAAAGTCAATAGTCCACTTCGTGACTCAATCTAGAGTCCAAGGAATTATGTCGATTCCATAAGAATCCTCATCATGTCACGTTTCTTTCACTCTTAAGAAACCTCATCATAATACATGTCAATGTTATACATCAATCTTAATAATACATCAAAATTTCAATACTCAATCATAGCATAAAATCATAAACCAAATCAGATAATCATAATGTACCAGGTTTAACCAAATCACTTCCACACAAGTGTCCCCAAAGAATAATAAGTGTTATGGAAACGTGGTCAGTGAAAATATGGATGTTACATACTTTGTCCCGAAGTATGTACAATTCAAAAATGAAAACTATAAATATAGTTTCTATTGATCTATATATAAAGATCTCAAAATAAATATTGAAACTTTTGATGCATCTCATGGGAGTCCTCCCAAGTGGAAAAATGTGGACTATAACTATCCCACTGGACCTTGACCTGATCGACCAATCGATGTTGTAGATGTCGAGTGTGATGGTATAGTATGTGTATTGACTCCACCATGAGACCACCCTCGTTCGATACTTGCAATGAACTCAATTCAATAACATGTGATGGATTTGAAATATAATGATGTAAAACTGAAACATGAAACATGTAATTCATACGCCTCAAAGAATCAGGTAAGGCTAGTTGGTAAGCCAAAGGTCCTTTCTTTTATATAACTTTGAAAGGTCTCACAAACCTTGGAGAGAGTTTAACACCCTTTCCAAACTTAATTGAACTCTTATGTGAATTCAAAGACAAGAATACGTTATCACCAACCTCATAACTATGGTCTATCCTATGTGCATCTGCATAACTCTTTTGTCGATCTTGTGCTTCCTTGATCCTCTTCTTTATGATTTTCATCTACTCTTTCATTTCCTGGATCACTTCCGGTCCCACCAGGACCCTATCCTCTAGTTGATCCCAACTCAAACGTGTCTGACATAGTCATCCATATAGAAACTCAAAAAGTGCCATCATTATCGAACTATGATAACTGTTATTGTACGCAAATTCTACCAATGGTAAAAATTATTCCCATCATTTATGTTGATCCATCATATACATTCGAAGCATATCCTCTAGAATTTGATTCATTATTTCTGTTTTTCCATTGGTTTCAGGGTGATATGTTGTACTAAAATTTAATTGCATTCCCCAATCCTCTTGGAAATTAGTCCAAAAATATCCAGTGAATACCAATCCTCAATCATATATTATCCTTCTTGGTACACCATACAATCTTACAATTTCATTAAAACAAATTATAGCTATGTTAGGTGTTCGATATGTTGTATGGAATAGAATAAAATGGGCACTCTTCGTCAAATTGTCGACAACTACACAAATAGAATCATGTCTCCTTACCGTCAATGGAAATCCAACTATAAAATCCATCGCTATAACTTCCCATTTCTATTCAGGAATCACATGTGGATGTAATAATCCTGTTGGAAGTATATGTTTAGCCGTCACTTGCTAACATTCAATACATCTCGCCACTCAATTAACTATATCATATTTCATTCCCTTCCAAAAGAATAAAGGTTTAAGATCTTCCTTCATTTTCATGACTCATGGATGAGCCATTTACACTGCTCAGTGAGCTTCATTCAAAATTAGACTTTTCATTTCATCATTTGGTGGTACATAAATTCTTCCATTATATCTTAATAGTCTTTCATTGTCCAAAGAATAACCCTCATATCTAGGTATTATCATGGCATCTTATCTAATATTGTCCTTTACGTCCTTGTACCGATCTTCATCAATCTATTAAGCTAAAATATTTTATCGAAGATTTGTATTTAGGGTTATTACTATGAAAATGTGTGATGTCTGACTCAACACATCCGCTACTCTGTTAATTGTTCCCTTAATGTATGTGATCTCAAAATCATAATTTCTTAAATGTTATGACCAACATGGTTGTCATGCATTCAAATCAGTCTAAGTAAAAATATGTTGCAATCCACTGTGATTAGTTTTCAACTCAAATTTCTGTCCAATAAGGCCATGCCAACAAACTCGTAAGGCATAAAAAATCGCTAACAATTCCAAATCGTGTGTTGCGTAATTCTTTTCATTCCTTCTTAATTTCCTTGAAATATATGTGATAAATCGACCTTCTTGAATTAAAACGCCACACAATCCTTCCTTGGATGCATCCGTGCATATAAAGAATTCCTTGTCCATATTTGTAACTTTTAATATCGATGTTGTTGTTAATAATTCCTTAATCTTCTGAAATGCTTCAACACATTTCTCTGACCGTACAATTTTTTTATTCTTTTTTTTCATTTATGTAATTTGATTTTCTATTTTTGAGAATCCTTCAACGAAGCATCTATAGTAACTTGCTAATCCCATAAAACTAAGTACTGGTTGCATGTTCTTCGATTTTGTCCATTCCATAATAGCCGCTATCTTCATTGGATCCACAAAGATACCTTATTTAGAAATAATGTGTCCCAAATAGTGAATCTTCGTCTGATAAAAAGAGCACTTTGACAACTTTTCGTACAACTTGTTTTCTCTTAAACACTACAAAACTAATCTCATATGTTTGTCTTGCTCCTCTTTTTTCCAAGAGAAAATTAATATGTCATCGATAAATACCTGTACGAACTTGTCTAAGTATTCGTAGAATACCCCATTCATGAAACTCATGAATACACAAGGGGCATTTGTCAATCCAAATGGTAATACAATAAATTCATAATTTCCAAATATTTTCTTAAACGTTGTTTTAGGAATGTATTCCTCTTTGATTCGCAACTGGTGATATCCCGATCTTAAATCAATCTTTAAAAATACGGTTACCCCCTTCAATTGATCAAATAATTCATCCATTCTTGGTAATGGGTACTGATTCTTGATCATGGATTTGTTTAATTGACGATAGTCAATGCAAATCCCCCACGATCCATCCTTCTTTCTTACAAAAATTATTCATGCACCCCATGGTGATACACTTGAACGTATAAGTCCCAAATCTAATAAATCCTTCAATTGCATATTTAACTCTTGCAATTCATGTGTCGACATCCAATATGGAATTCTTGCAATTGGTTATGTTTTGGGTTTTAAATCTATAGTAAATTACAATTCTCTTTTCGGTAGTAAACCCGATAGTTCCTCGGGAAAAACATTAGCAAACTCCGATACTACTGGAAATTCTTCCAATCTTTCTACATCACGCTTTTCATTAATATCTAATATGGCATACAACTTACATCCCTTGAACATATTTATATTCAATTGTAGGGAAGTAATAAATATTAGCAACACTCCTTGGTTTTTCCCTACAATTACTTTGTTTTGTCCCAAATCATCAATTAATCTTAATTTTTCTGTCTTACAGTTAAGTATCGCATCATGGAATTCTAACCAGTCCATTCCAATCACAATGTCATAGGATTGCAATGTTGTGACAAAACGTTTTACACAAGAGACGAATTCACCCAAATTAATTTTACAATCTTTAACCTTTCGTCCAACTTTTTTCTTAGCTCCAGATGCCATCTCTACATATCTAAACTCATCTTGTTCGATTGCCTTCACCTTAATTATTTTGAGCGTAACACTAGATATAAAACTCTTAGTATCTCCTATATCTATCAAAATACTAAACTGTTGATCTACTATCATACCTGATGTCTTGAGCACTGTAGACTGATGCTCTTCCTGATGGTTATTCACCACTGCATGAATCCCATGGGCCTTTCCCAGATATCCTACTATCATCTATCCTGCTAATCCAAAAGTTTTATCCTTTTCAATAGGGAAATCTATCTGATAGTGGGGTTCTCCACAAGTCCAACATCCATTGTTAGGACCAATGCTTCTAGTTCTAGAGGAAGAATCTGTTGGTCTAGGGTTTTGAGGCCCCGATCTTTTATTCAGAACATATCTATACTACTTTTCTTGTTGAGGATGATGCAATTGTTGCTTCATTGGTTCTCTATATGGATTTCTTTGACTAGAATTCTTTCTATGTGGTGTAGAAAATATAGGTTGTCTGGGTGTATCATGGTGCCCAGAAGTCTGTCTAATAGGTGTTTTCTATTGCGATGCTCCATGTGGTGTCTGTCCAGTCTTCCTGGAAGGATTCATACCATAACCTCCATGTTCAATTCTTCCTCAATGATAAAATATTTTTGTACTGCATCGTGCAAATTATAAGGCATCAAGATCCTCACCTTAGCACAGATGTTGTAGTTGAGACCTAACACAAAATTATTCACCTTTAACTTTTCAGCTTTCAGGTGCGGAGCATATTTGAAAAAATCCATAAATATAGTGTCATACTCAAGTACTATACTACTACCTTGTCGTAGAGCGTTGAATTCATTGATATGGCACTCAATGAACTCATCGATAGGTGCCTCTCTCGAAATCATTCCTTGAACAATTCCCAAGACACATATTCAATGGCCATATTCAAATGGCGTAAGAGTTTCTTCCACAAAATAATCTCACTCCCTTTCAACTGAAAGATCGCCATACAAACCTTCATGTTGGAGGTATAATCGTGCAATGCATAACATATTTCCATATTCTCCAACCAATCTTCGGTGGCTAAATCGTCCGTGGAACCCCAGAACTCGAGAAATTTTACCTTCTCAAGTTCTCTATGAATACTACCACTAACTACAGGAGGGCGCTACGAACCCTCAGTGGGTGCAGATCCTCTTCCCTTATCTCAATCAAGGTAATTCATCAGTGCCTCATACATCCTTTGTAAATACCTCATCATACCCATGACAATGTCTGCTACAACATGCTCATGCTCAGTAGTATGCTCTTCTCTCTGTGGAGAAGATCCCTCAGGTGTGGGTGTACTTGGAGGAGGCATACCTATTCCTCCCGCACCCCTATGTCTACTCATTCTTCTTCCTCTAACCATTATACCTGCATAAAACAAATTCAGTTTATATTAGTAATTACACCTTTAATTAAAATTTGTTGTGGAAGTCGTAATGAGTCCAGTGTCGCAAAGTAGAACCCTTCTCTAATACCATATGTCAAGACCCTCCATTAACTAAACATGTATGAGTAAGCAAGTACACAAAATAAATTTTTCATTAATATATTAATAGTAAAAAAAAATTAATTCACGAATCTAATTTTGATATCTTAACATGTAAAAAAATAATTCATCAAAAATCTAAATACAAATTTTACCATCAATAATATTTTAGGGTTGACACTAAATTTACGGATCTTGTCTATTGATACCATAGGGTAGAGATGTGAAATCATTCAATCTACCTTATTGTGAGAATTCACAACTTGCGCACCAACTTTACTTTAGTTGCGCCAATTGTAAGTTAAATTACCTTAATTAAATACGTCGCTAGACTCACTTGGCTAGGCATAAGGATTTATCTATTCACTTTAAGTTTATTTTTACTTTCATTTAATAATAGTATAATTATTAATTATGAAAATATAATCTATATGTATTTAAAGTAACCAATAACCCTTTCATAATGGCCTTGGCCACCACTTTGTTTTTATTTAAAGAAATTAACTCAGCCCATTGTATAAATGTCTCCCGAATTTTGACTTGAGGCTTTCCAACTACGACATCAAATTTATATTCCCTTCGAATGTATTCCACAAAGAAGTTCAAAATAAACTCTACCATGATAGATATTATTGATAACTAATATGATGAATTTAAGGGTAACTAATCGGTGTCATGAAATTATGCAGATATATGACTTTTTGGAAACTAGTTTTCTCTTGTGCCATTACTTAAGTTGATGGGTGATTGTTCTAGAATTGTTTAGTCCCGCTCATAGAAAATAATTAAATGTTGATGTATGATTGATAACAATAATGTTTACCCTTGTGCCATGGTTAATTGATGTTTAGGATTGATGCATTGATGAAATAGATGATCATAGATGTTGTTGATTCGACATAGTTAGTTTGGACTTGATTATGTTAGTGGGATATAGAGACCTCCTTGTTTCTCAGAACAGTTGCTAGCGCTGAGAACTTAAATGGTTAAAATCAATTGGAACCCGGGCTCGAGCGTTTCTTATGTGTTTTGGAGTTCCTAACCTTGCAGGGTAGGTTGGGAGGTTAGTCATATTATATTCTCTATCTAATTGATTATTGTTGTAATTTGATTCAATATTTTTATGTGCTATTATGCTATGCTATCATGTTTATGTGTTGCTATCCTTCGTTGATGATTTGCCTGTGTCGTTGGTGATTTCCTTGATGATTAATTGGTACTTCTTTAATTATGATGTTGTTAAATAGGATCTACCATGATCATGTGTTGATGTTAGCTTCTTAATGAAAAAAAAATGTTTTTACCTTTCGTGCTTTAAATTTTCTTAGGTGTAATGGAGGGATGTTACATATGGTATCAGAGTGGGTTTAACCCCGTGACTATGGATCATCAAGCCTTCCAATATATTTTACACTCGATTAATAACTTAGCGCTAATTAAACTTTTAACCTATCCATGCAGTGGTCCTGGTTAGAGGATGTCGTGGAGGTAGACGACATGTTGCTAGGGGCAGAGGCACGATGCCTCCAGTAGCATCCACGCCGAAGGGTATAAACCCCAGGGAGAAGACCAAGTCATTGGATAGGGGATGATTGTTGAGAGGGATGTGGTTGGGTTGATGAGGTCATTTTAGAGGATGTCTGAGGCTTGATTAACCATATAGATAGAGATGAGGCTAGGGTGCATGTACCCCTGAGTGCCCACAGTGTGCCCTAGCCAGTACTAGTAGCATTCATGGCGAACTCTATAAGATTAAGTTCCCACATTCATGAGCACCACAGATGACTCATTCGTCGAGGCATATCTGGAGAGAAAGGAAATGTTCTTCATGGTTACAACCTCCAATACAAAGGTTCACATGGAAGTCTTCAGCTAAAGGAGAGCACTCTTCTATGGTGGAAGATTATCCTACCTCAGCTAAACATGGTCCTCAAAGCCGTGTTATGATAATGGTTCGAGGAATGGTTTCATGAGAAGTAAATTTCAAAGGAAATCATTGAGCACTAGATCGATGAGTCTAGTTCCTTACTATAGGATTGTTGTATGGTGTCGGATTATGAGACCCGATTTATGGAGCTACTTTGATATGCCCCACATCTGAACACGAAGAAGATATAGGTGAGAAAGATTGTGTTCGGACTTAACTCCAGATTTATTTTGAAGGTGATGATCCTAATGCCTCAGGCGTCACACGATGCAGTCTGGGAATCTCTCATAGCTGAGGGATAGTTATCAACGGGGAAAAGGGTAGGACTCATACAATTTCGATGGGAAGATGAAATCTGCATCGCAACAACGTTGCCCGTAGTAGAAGAAGTTAGGTTAGTTCAATAGAATAGACCAAGAGCTCAGGATGGTAGGACAACAACTTCTACTTCGAGGACCATGAGTACTGGACCAAAGACCAAATGTTGGACAGCTAGAGAGTCACATTACCAGTGAGATTGTCTTATTGAGAGGGCTAGAGTGGTCGCATCAACAAAACCCTCTACAACTAGAGATTTGGGCAAGACCCACATGATTCACATAGCATTCAATAACCATTGGGCTGAGCACCAGCCCACTTTGTTAACCAAAAGTTTGGTTTGGATGGAGCTAGGTACTATAGAAGAACATGTGCAAGGATACGAGCTATATGAAATCCTAGTGTTGAATGACAAGAGTGAGGAAGAAAGATTAGAAAACCTTCTAGTAGTACGAGAGTTTACGGTCATGTTCCCAGAATGATTACTAGGTTGCTGCCCGAAAGAGAGTTGGAATTTACCATCGAATTAAAACCTGGATCTGAATCGATAGCAATAACTCCTTATCGAATGTCAAACCCTGAGTTATAGGAGTTGAAAATGCAACTGAAGGAGTTTTTGGACCTAGGAATCATATGTCCAAGTGTTTCACCTTGGGTGTGCCTGCTATTTTCATACGAAAGAAGGATGGGTCGTGGAGACTCTGTATTGACTACCATCAATTGAACAAGGAAACGATCAAGAACCAATATCTGTTGCCAAGAATAGATGATATGTTTGATCAAATGAAGGGTGGGATGGTGTTTTCGAAGATTGACTTGAGATAAAGAGATCACCAGTTACGGATCGAGCAGGAAGACATTCCTAAGACCGCATTCAAGATGAGTTTTGGACATTACAAGTTTACCATTTTATTGTTTGGACTGAAAAATGCCCCAATGGTATACATGAGCTTGATGAATGGGGTGTTCCGCAAATACTTGGACAAGTTTGTTCAAGTATTCATTGACGACATTTTGATATATTCTCAGGAAGTGGAAGAACATGATGAACATTTGTGCTTTGTACTACAGTGTTTACGAGAGAACAAATTGTACGAGAAACTGTCGAAATGCTCTTTTTACCAATCGAGGATTCATTACTTAGGGAGTGTCATCTTCAATGAAGGTATCACTATGGATCCAATGAAGGTAGAGGATATAATGGAATGGCCCTCTCCAACAAATGTCCTAGAAGTGCATAGCTTCATGGGTTTAGCGAGATATTATTGACGGCTCATCGAGGGTTTTTCGAAGATAGAAAATTCGTTTATGGAATTGTAGAAGAAGAACAAGAAGTTTGTGTTGATCGAGAAATGCACAAAAGCATTTCAAAAGCTCAAGGAGTTGTTGATGAAAGCATTGATACTAAAAGTCCCTAACATGGACGAGGACTTCTTGGTATGCACTGATGCATCCAAGGAAGGCTTAGGTGAAGTCTTGATGCAAGATGGTCGAGTGATCGCTTACATCTCAAGAAAGTTGAGGAAGCATGAGGAGAACTATGTGACACATGATTTGGAGTTGTTAACCATTTTGTATGCCTTGAGAGTTTGGAGACACTACTTGATTGGACATAAATTCAAACTAAAAATGGACCACTGTGGTTTGCAACACATTTTTACGTAAAGCTACTTGAACGTGTGACAAAGGCGTTGGTCGAAACTGCTTAGCGAGTACAACTTCAAGATTACCTACATCAAAGGAACACTGAACATAGTGGTTGATGCGTTGAGTCGGAGACCATGTATATTTTCAGTGATATCTTTTAAAACAAATCTTCGTGAAATGATTCTAACTACAACGCGACGATGACTGGTATAAATAGGTTAAGGAACTTTATTAGACAAGACACCATGTTGGTACCAAAATTGGGGGATTTACTGTGGACAACGACAGATTAAAGATATATAATAACTAGATTTACTTACTTCCCAATGACGATTTGAAAAGTTTTGACATTCTATGAAGCTCATAGAGATGTGTACATGGCTCATCCAGGAGTCATGAAGATGAGGACAAAACTTAAGCCCTTATTCTTTTGGAAGGGATAAGGGCAGACATCGTTAGTTGTGTGGTGTGATGTCTATAAG
>JZKD02S1201321.1:666931-701039 GCA_000966675.3 Picea glauca
CCTTACTTTTAAACTTTTAAATGGACCTTTAATTAAGAATTGAAGCTAGCATTTTCTTTTAGTTAGGATTGTTCTTCTTTTAATTTAAACCAAAGTTTTAGGTCATCCCTAAGTTAATTTTTATTTATGTTTAAATTAAGCAATTATATTTTTGGGGGTGCTAATAAATAAATTGATTTATGATGGATACAGTAACCAACTTACTCTTATGCCACACAATAAATCGATTTATGATATTAGTTAGACTAAGGTTAAATGCTTGGAGGTGGAAATTGTTTTATTGAATTGATGTAAGATCGATTGAGTACTTGAATTATGTTGCGCCATGAAATGAATTGCTAGTCTACTCTTGTGCAATGATTATTAATGATTGATGAATGATTAATTTGTTAGTCCACTTGCGCCATGATTTTATTAATGATGTATGACTATTTAAGTAATTGGACTCTGTGCACACACTGAAATATTAATGTAATGTATGATTTTTTAGATATTAGGTTTGTAGCGCACAAAAATATATGATGGTTGAATGATTTTGTAGTTACTTGGGCGCCATAAAAATTTAATGAATATTTACCTTGCACCATTGATTTTGTTGTGATTTAATAATGGATTGCGTGTGCATTGAAATGGTGATGGATGTACAATGTTTAGCTTGATTACTCAGTGCCCTTCATAATGATGATGCATGATTAGTTTAGTAATAAAATTTACTTGTGCGCCTTAATTTAAGTGGGCATGTGATTGTTTCTTCCTTGTTCCTTGCACCTTGAATTTAAGGTTAACTAATCGATGTCATGAAATTATGTAGATATATGACTTTTTGGCAATTAGTTTTCTCTTGCGCCATTACTTAAGTTGATGGGTGATTGTTCTAGAATTGTTTACTCTCGCGCGCAATAATTGAATGTTGATGTATGAATTATAAAAATAATGTTTACCCTTGCACCTTGGTTAATTGATGTTTAGGATTGATGCATTGATGAAATAGATGATCATATTTGTTGTTGATTTAGCATAGTTAGTTTGGACTTGATTTTATTAGTGGGATGTAGACACCTCCTTGTTCCTTAGAATAGTCGCCAGCCCTGAGACCTTAAATGGTTAAAATCAATTGGAACCTAGGCTTGAGCATTGTTGATGTGTCCTGGAGGTCCTAACCTTGCAGCTAGGTTGGGCGGGTAGTCATATTATATTCTTTATTTGATTGATTATTGTTGTAATTTGCTTCAAGATTTTTATGTGTTATTATGTTATGCTATCATGTTTATATGTTTCTATCCTTCGTTGATGATTTGATTGCGTCGTTGGTGATTTCATTGATGAGTAATTGGTACTTCTTTACTTATGATGTTGTTAAATGGGCACTGCCATGATCATGTGTTGATGTTAGTTTCTTAATGCAAAAAAAAAAATTACCTTTCGTGCTTCGAATTTTATTAGGCGTAATGGAGGGATGCTATAGTTTGTTGCTACTACACTCTATGTGGCTCCTTTCTAGTCTTCCTAGAAGGATTCATACCCTGACCTCGACTATTGATTTCCTCCTCGATGATAAAGTCTTTTTGTACTGCATCGTGCAAAGTCGAAGGCATCAAGATCCTCACCTTAGCACAAATGTTGTAGTTAAGACCAAACACAACATTATTCACCTTTAACTTTTTAGTGTTCGGGTGCGGAGCATATTTGAGAAAATCCATAAATCTAGCCTCATACTTAAGTGTTGTACTACTACCTTGTCATAGAGAGTTGAATTCATTGAGATGCCACTCAATGAACTCATCATATAGGTGCCTCTCTCAGAATCATTCCTTTAACAATTCCTGAGATACATATTCAATAGACATATTCAAATGTGGTAAGAGTGTCTTCCACAAAATAAGCTCACTCCATTTCAGTTGAAAGACCACCATACAATCCTTCATGTTGGAGGTATAATCATGCAATGCATAACATATTTCCATATTCTCCAACCAATCTTTGGTGGCTAAATCATCAATGGAACCCTAGAACTCAGGAAAGTTTACCTTCTCGATTTCTCTATGAATACTACCACTAACTACATGAGGGAGCTACAAACCCCCATTGGGTGCAAATCCTCTTCCCTCATATTTATCAAGGTAATTTATTAGCACCTCAAACATCCTTTGTAAATACCTCATCATACCCATGACATCGTCCACTACAACATGCTCATGCTTGCTAGTATTCTCTTCTCCCTGTGGAGCAAATCCCTCAGGTGTGGGTGTACTTGGATTAGGCCTACCTATTCCTCCCTCACCCCGCCGTCTACTCACTCTGCGTCTTCTAACCATGATACTTGCATAAAATAATTTCAATTTATATTAGTATATACACCTTTAATTAAAATTTTCTTTGGAAGTCGTAACGAGTCCAATGTCATAGAGTAGAACCCTGCTCTGATACCATATGTCAAGACTCTCCATTAACTAAACATATATGAGTAAGCAAGTACACAAATGAAAATTTTCATTAATATATTAATAGTAAAAAAATAATAATTCACACATCTAATTTCGATATCTTAACATGTAAAAATATAATTCATCAAAAAGCTAAATACAAATTTTACCATCAATAATCTTTTAGGGTTTACACTAAATTTAAGGATATTGTTTATTGATACCCTATGGTAGAGATGTGAAATCATTTAATCTACCTTACTTTGAGAATTCACAACTTGAGCACCAACTTTACTTCAATTGTGCCAATTGTAAGTTAAATTACCTTAATTGAATACATCGCTACACTCACTTGTCTAGGCATACAAATTTATCTAGTCACTTTAAGTTTATTTTTAATTTCATTTAATAATATAATTATTAATTATGCAAATACAATATATATATATATATATATATATATATATATATATATATATATATATAATGTCCTTGGGATTTGTCATAGATGTCATAGTGTACTTTTTCGAACCATCGACAAAGGTGTCACTCGATGCACAGTTTACATTGAACACAATTGCAAATTGTCCAACATATACTTCTTGAATATCCTCCAACTCATCAGAATGCATCCGTGTGTTAATTATTATCCTAAAGGCATTAATTGTTTAATATCCTAAGTTAATTATTATTAAAGGCGTTAAGACTACATCAACGACTACAAATTAGTAGTCTAGGTGCTCGAAAATGATGATTCAATCATTTTTTTTTATTTCTAATTATAATTATCTAAAAATTTTGGAAGTTATAGAAAAATGATTACATTGGATTTAAAAGGGATTCAGGGATTTATGATCGCAATCTTCACCTAGCTTGGATTCCTTCTACGAATATTTATGGGACTTGAAGGTCATAACAAACAGATCGTAGACCAATGAACTATGTAATCTATTACTATCAACACAAAAGGCATCCATAATGAAAATGACTCATTGTGTAATATTAATCTCTTGCTATAAATCCTTTCACACACCACTTTCTGCTAGAATTCTCATCTTCTTATTAACAATGCCATATTAGTAAGATCAACCTCTCTATATTTGTCGAATATTACACTTCAAGTGTTCCTATAGGCTTATGCATAGACATAACCTAAGCATATACACTTTCATGTACATCAAAAATCCCCTTTGGCATTCACCTATATCGTTTGGGAGGGTTTCTCCAAACTTTGACACTATTTGAAAATATATCCACATCAAGTAATTACATGGTTCTTGGAACCCGATTCCACTTTTCGTTACTTGTGATGTAGCTCTTTATTTCCTCAACCAACTTCTACAAGATCTTCCATATTTCCATTACTTTGATATTCAATCATAGGATTGTATTTATCTTATTATATCTCTAATTATGTACCATGTACAAGAAATCATTTTTGTTATAATTATGCATAATATAGAAATTTTGTCAATTAATGTTATAGTTCCTTTTTCTACTCAACTCATGGAGACTTGAATCAAAATTCTAGAAATTCTAATAATTATATGTTATTCTCCTTTGTATTATATTTCCAACGACTATACTCATTCCCCAATCCAATCTTCGAGTTGAAAGTTATGGCTTCATGAAAAAACCACTTTCACCCTTTTTGTGCATTTTCTCCACTAGTGTAATTTTATTGAAATGCCAACTTTTGTCACCTACAGAAGAAAATGCCAGGAACTAAAGAAATGTTTGTATGATAAATAGATAATAATAAAGGCAGGGAATTCATTACAACTCTTATATTTTTTATCTGATGCATAAGTCAAAAACTGCAATAATCTATGCACTTCTAGAAATATTTCACTAAACCAAAGTTGAATAACATATAATTCTAGATATAAACAGTTGAATTATATTTCTAGAAGTGCACATTTTTTTAGAAAAATTGTCTATCTCACAATATGTGCACTTCTGAAAATATTTCACTAAACGAAAGTTGTTTTTCTTAATGAGTACATAAAATGTCAAGTAAATAAAATTTTCCAGTTTTTTTTTTATCTAGGGTGACTTTTCCGTGTCTCAAAATCTAAAAAATCTAAAAAAAGTGGCTTATAATAGTGGATTTTGGCCTATTTTAGTATCCCCATTCCAATACCCTAAGGATTTATACAGTTCCTTTGTGGTTTATTTGTGTGTCTACTTTCTATAATATATCCAAGAGTTTCATCTTAATGTGAACCTCTACTAATGATCTAGACACAGATCTTTAAAAAGAAATATTTCACAAGTTCTGACAAATCCAAGTAGAAATGGGAAAAGGTCCTTTTTGGAACTTTTGTAGATCTCCTCTCTGTAGAAAAAACCATTAGTTTCATCTCAATCTAACTTAATTTTCTCCAGTTATGGCCAAAATATAAAAAATCCTCTAGACTATGGAACATTTGTTTCTTAAGTGCAATCTACATTGTTGATTTCAAATTGAAAGTATTTAGGACCATTGATCTGCTCTCTATCGACGATTGAGTATTGGTGATTTTATTTGTGAACCAAACCTTCCCATCGATCTCCCTGGCACCCGATCATCGACCATTTTTATCCACAAACCAAAAGTCACCCACAAATCTTGTTGATGTCGATCATCGTCCATTAACCATAAATCATCCTCTCCAAAAAATCAAGATTGTTCACAAATGTCACCAAACCCTGACCATCAGTGATCGTCCATCCCTTCACTCATGTGGAAACTATGTCAATCTATCATGACACATGGATGATGACTTGGAATGACACAAAATCCTAATGCATCAACCAAGCTAACGTGGCATGAAACATGGGTGTTGAAGTGGAATGAAAATTCATCACCTTCTGTTCCCCATCAGTCATCAACAATTTCTCTTGGAAGAATATGAATTTTGCACTAGATTTTTCAATTCCTGATCCATCAGCCATCAACGATCTTAGATGTTCTTTGGCCGAACTTCAACACCTTGCCAAACTCTTTGATCCTCGATCCATCGACCATCGACGATATTCAATGTCATTTGGTCGAACTTCAACACTTCACCAAACTCATTGATCCCTAATCCATTGACCATTGACGATATTCAAGGTCATTTTTCCAAACTTCAACACTTCACCAAAATCATCGATCCCAGATTCATAGGTCATCGACAATCTTAGATCGTGATTTTCAACACTTAGAAAATTTCGACCAAAAACCAGGTGAATCTGGTTTGTTGATCTCCCAACCAAGATGATCTTGACCGTTGATTTTCTCCAAATTCCAAAACGGCCAAAAATGAATATGGATCTTTGATATTCCTCCTTTTCCAACCTACTGAAATGAATCATGGTCGTCAATTTGGTAACTTTGTAAAACTTCAAAATTTTATCAATTTTAAAATTTTTCAAGGGAGAATCTAGGTGTTGATCTCGAGATCAAACACGATCTCAATCATCAATTTTATGAACTTTACCCATGCTCCATTGGCCATTAAAATACAAAATTTTCAACCTTCCAAGTTGAATTCATCTCTACAACATTGCAAATCGAAGCCATTGAATTATCTTAAGCGGTTCTGATTCATTCTAACATGAATCTTGACAACGAATTTGGGGATTTGACTATGATTTTATCCCTTTTTTCCCAATTTCTCCACAGGAAAATCTGTAGCAGCGAATTTTACCCAAATTCACACTAGTTCTAGGCCAATAAGGGTCTAGTGTTGAACCAGTAGCTCTGATACTAGCTTTGTAACATACTCAACCACCAATTGGACATCGTTACACATGGAATACATAGGTAAATTAATATTTTATGATTATTATTGTCCTATATATTATCAGTTATAGATCACACACACAATTTAACCATTTGACTGATACCACAATTTTATATGCATCTAACAAAATATTTTTTTAAATGGATGCAACTATTCAAATAAACAACAAACACACAACATTCATGTAACCATTTACACAATGGAATTAACATAAGAAAAAAACATAAACAATTATCTTTTAATGATTAACCAATTGGCTTCAAACAAAGGATGAACCTCCCAACCATAGTCATTGTTATTCATTTAATTTTAATAGAAATCCACCCACAAGATGAGGCTATGAGTCCACAAGGAGATTTCTCCCTCTGGATATCCACACACAATAGCCCCAAAAACTAGGTTCTGATCTGTTTCCCACAACCTGTACAACCTAATAAATTAGATCCCCCTTCACTACACAAAATCTCTCATGCCTTACCACTTCCCTCCAGGGATCTAGTGAATGTGTTTGACTATAAAATCTCCCATCCATTCCGTGGATTCTCACAGCAACCCTCATAAGGCTCATGATTCTATTGCTCGACATAAAACTGCTTCACAAGCTTACATATCAATTTACATGCACATGGGCCTCTTTCTCCACATAAAACATAGACCAACAATGGATGCCTTCAAGTCCAACATGGTTGGTGCTCTTCCTAGCACTCTTCCCCTCTCTTGTTGTCCAAAATATGTAGGTAAAAACTGCTCTCCGTGCAAAAAACATGACTATCTACAAAACTCCCCTCTTGGAGATATAGATTTTCCTCTCTTTGCTTGCTTGCTTTCCTTGATTTACAGTCTTCCCAAAGATAATTGTACTCATGAACATGCTCTCCAATAACTATGGGATATGACTTCTCACACCCACCCTCTTACATGAGTTAAATGACTGGCTTCTCATATACTCAATCAACCACTACATTGATAATAATTCAAGAACGTGGGTTGGATTAATACCCATGGATAATCCCCCCTTGGACCCCTCTCTCATTTGTGGAATCAGATCCCCCCATCGTTCTTCATTCCTTTCATATCAAAACCAATGATTATTATTTTTATTAGTTATTTCAACACACATAATATACCATTCGGCCTTTGGCCACATTAAACCAATACAGGCTCTTTTTCCCAACAGATGGGATCACCAACCTAATTCATGTTTATACAATCACATTATAATTTGAAGGTTTTATCACATAGGGTTTTCAAGGGCCATAGGTGTCTGTCGATATAACTGAGTCTGTAGTATTTCCCCATCTCTATCCTTTTCACAGACCAAATCTTAAGTTTTTACTCCTTCAGCTTGTAAATCGCTCCATGTTTTCCCTTGTTCATTTGTGGGCCCTGGTTTTCCTTAAATATCTTACCCAAGTGAAATATTGGCCCCAAGGCCCTCTGTTTTCTCCAAGGGTGAGCACTCGCATCCTGTGTTTCATTCACTGATCTCTCTATTTTCTCAGCTCGCAGCTAGTCGTCCAAATCCTTGATCATGCAGGTCGCAGCCATGAACACAAAGCGCAGCTTTCTTAGCAGTCTGTTTTGGAATTGAAGAATAAGAAAAAGGTAGTTTTAATATTTCAATGGTGAATATTCCCAGAATAATCAAAATCAACAGATCATAGGCATTCGGGAGTGCCAACTTGCGTGAAGTATAGCACCAGCGAAAAAAGCCCCGAAGTGAGTATGAATCGTTGATCTTAAAGGGTTCAGGTTGCAGTCGATCCAAGCCTTCAGGTAAATGAGCTTCAGGAAGTTTGAAATGAGAAATTATTAGAAGTCCCAAAGACCCAAAGAGCCAAAGCCAAGAAAGCATTGAATTTTCCGAAGCTGTCGAAGTGGCCGAAGTCTCGAAGGCCCAAAATAGATCTTAGTTGTTGATTAGCAAGAGCCACGTCTCATCAGATCTGTCACTCTGGGAGTTTTACTTTGGGAGTTTTAAAATGAGAAACATTGCAAAGTCCCAAAGGGCCGAAGCCTGAAGTGGCTGAAGTGCCCGAAGTCCCGAAGCACCTGAAGTCCCAAGTGCCCGAAGAGAATCTGAGTCGTTGATCATTAGGAGCCACGCATTGCCAAATCTTTCACTTTGGATAAAATCATCAGAAACAAATGGAGTTTGAGAATTAAAATTGTCGAAGGCTGATCCACGAAGCAAATCTCGACCATTGTTTTGAAGGGGAAGATTTGATCCGTTAATCTAAAAAGCATCAGAGGCGAGACGTTGATCAGAGGTCCTAATATTAGATCACAATATCAATTGTAACGCCAAATTGTGAGGTCATAGGGTACACACATTTTAAAATCTCAGGGGCGGGCCGCAATCAGAACCGTGGTTTTTAGAAAGTGACACGTGGCACTTCATGGTGAATTGCAGGGAAAAAAGAGGTTTTCTTTCAGACCAGCCTTGGTAGTGCCCATAATCGTGAAATTGCGTAGGCTCATGGCCCTAGGTCACATTGAAGATGGAGCGATGGAGAGGAGCTACGCCAAAGGCCGAAAGCGCTCATATTTGGTCACAAAAGAAGATCTTCTTGGCCTCGAGGCATCGGGATTGACTCGAAGAAATCATGGGAATCGCCTGGAACATTCATGGGTGTCAGGCCTTGTCCCGATCTCGATGAAGGTAGTTAATGAAAATGGGTGCAGTGTTTGAGACCTCATCTCACCCCATAAATGGAATGCATGGAGAGAAGGGTCATGGGGGTCGATTGTCAGTCCAAATATCCATGGTGGAAATTTTTTCTCATAGATCCTGCATTGAGCCGAGCTCGCGTTTGACGTAAGAAGTCTTGCACAGTATGACAGAGCAAGTGCCGACTAAAAAATTTGAATGCAATGGTCCGATCACACTCCTGGTGGTTGTAGAATTTCTGAGTATAAGTAGTTAGTTATGATATTTTATTAAAGGTCGAATGGTTGAGCTAGGCTCCCTGCTATCGTAATATTTTGATTGAGAACACCGGTTCTTTATTTATGTCTTGATTTGAGACTTCTTGATTAATCTAAGTCAGCTTTCTTATTCCATCTTATTTTCCTCTGATATTAAGAGAGTTCATGATTGACTGATTCACATGGATTGTTGTGATTGTATTATGATGAATGTTTGATTATAATGATGTTATGATTTCTTTCAGTTTCCTTAAAATTTGAATCCAAGAGCATCTTGTGTTTAAGTTTTTATTCCTTAGGCTGCTGGAAGGCCTGATGATCACAACAAACCTCTACACTTTTCTCACCAAAGTCTTCCTCCTACTCACCTTTACTCCAACTTATTGACTAAAGTTGATCCAAGACCTCAATTTCTTGCGCATGCCAGTCCAAATTTATGAGTTAGAACGTTATTTTCATTAAGTCTTCTCCATTTGGCCTCTTAAAAATCATTTACATTTACTATATAAACTAATGCGTACTGGTCTTACCTTCTATGCAAATTGAGGGTGAATTCTCGTGCTAACATTTATGACGTCGTTGTCTGGGAACGAATTGAATAAATTTCCCTAGGATAGAATGACAAAGAAGCTTTGATTCTGAAGGTGCATTAGATATCAACACCATTGAAGATTGTAGCTTCCACCTGGAGACTCCACTATTTCGACTCCACTATTTTAGTTGTGGCTCCGAAGGGAAGACACATGAGGTCTACTCCATAGCTGCCTCTGGCTACACCTAAAGTTGACCTAGAGAGGATTATTAATAAAGGAAAGCTTTCTCAAGAAGGATTTTTGTTTTTATTCCAGATTGAAAAGCTCCCTGGGAGGAACGACATTGCAAAGAGCCAGTTTTAGATGGTGAACTAAATATGGACACATTATTATGACTGATTATCTTTCACCATGGCGAATCCACTGTGAAAAATATGTTGATGACTCCACTAAACGAAGACAAATCAAAAGGCTATGAAGGCTATCCTGGCCAAGAGATTTTACCCCTTCAATTTCTCAGCCATCGTTGATTATCCAGATCTAGTGCCAGCTATAAATGAATGGGATGATTATCTTCTGAGATTCAGAGGAAGCAAGCATGACCATCCCATTGAAAACTTATTAAAATTTCATATATGCATGCTTGAACATGGATTCTTTCACGAGGATGTCTTGATCAAGATGTTCAAATTTTCTGTAGAGGAAGATGCTCCTGAATGGTGTCAATCTCTCCCTGCTGCTAGTATCCATTCTTCGAAGGATTTTCAAGATGCTTTTAATTCATATTAAGGGAAGATTTTCCTACCTCATCTTATTTTGGATGAATTTTGTAAGAAGTTTGAATTCCACATCCAGCAGATGATAGAGTCATCCTCGTGTGATGAGTTTGGTGAAGATCTAATTGAAAGAGAAAGTGAGGATAAAAGTGAGTATTTTGCAACTGTGGATGAAATCTTTTCTCTTTCTATTTACCGAGAATAAGGCCTTCCAGATATGAGTGTTTATAGTGTTGATGATTGCATAGCCATAGATGTATCATATTTTTCCCCTGATGCACCTACTGTGTCAGTTGTAAACGAAGAGATAGTTGTGGATAAGGGTTCTTCTCTTTTCCTTCAAGAGGTTTCCCATGATGTATTTTCACCTAGGATTGAAGAGAAGAATCAAGAGGTCACTCACTTTTCTTTGCAAGATAAAATAGTTCTACACTCACCCATCTTTGATGAGTACTCAGATGAAGAATAACAGATCCCTACCTTACATTTGTTGACTTGGGGAGCATCTAGCCTGTGTATGACAGCTATGAATCAGATTCTGATGTGGATATGAAGGATTTCCAAGAGCATACTATATATCATTTTCCTTTATTCAGTAAGGAAAATAATTGGGTGGAAATCATCCATACTGGACCCGCAGAAGACACTAAGCAACATGTTAGGGAGAAGCGCCCATTCATTGATATACATGAAGATATTTCTTGCCTTCAGTTGGCTGACATTATCAGAGAAGACAAAGAGGAAGTGGATAAGCAGCCTGCATCAACCTTTCACTCACTTGTGCTTGCCAGAAACATTCATCCGGCTGTGAGTAGCTGTAAGACATATCATGTTTTTTGTTACCAACCCAGTAAGTTTTGTCCCCTATTTTATGACCCTGTAGGGGGAGTACATGGAGTTTCTCTTTTTCTAGGTATCAAAGCCTGCAAACTTTATATTTCCTTCAGCAGTAGGAGGAGAGATGAAAAATGTAATCGTTTTTCCGTCATAGTTTCATTATATTTGTTTGATCAATGACAGAGTGAATAATTTTTCAGTTAGGAGGTTACTTGATTGGCTCTGGTGGAAGTCCAGTTTCACCTAGCACTTTGTAAAAATCAGTTAGTCTGGGAGTGTACATAAATAAGCTCCTTCTGGAGCCCATGTGTTAGTTTTTTATTTTAGTAGAGTAGTGTACATATCTCCTCGTTTTCTTCAGCGAAAGTTTTGAGCTAGACTCCATAGCCCACCAGATAAGGCACTAGAACTGTGCATTCTTCGCAACTCGCAGGGATCATGCCATCCCCTATGGAGCCAAATATTATCACATAGGGTTTTCAAGGGCCATAGGTTTGTGTCAATATACCTGAGTCTGCATTCTTTCCCCGTCTCTATCCTTTTCGTAGAACAAATATTAAGTTTTCCCCCCTTCGGCTTGTAAATCATTCTCTGTTTTCCCTTGTTTGTTTGTGTGCCCTGGTTTTCCTTAAATATCTTGCCCGAGTGAAATATTGTCCCCAAGCCCCTCTGTTTTCTCCAAGGGTGAGCACTCGCATCCTATGTTTCAGTCACTGGTCTCCCTATTTTCTCATTTCATAGCTAGTTGTCCAAATCCCTGATCATGTAGGCCGCAACGATGAACACAAAGCACAACTTTCTTAATAGTATTTTTCAGGATTGAAGCATAAGAAGAAGGAAGTTTTAATATTTCAAGGAAAAATATTCCCAGAACAGTCCAGATCAATGGCTCACGGGAATTCGGGAGTTCCAACTTGCATGAATTATAGTGCTAGAGAAAAAGTCCCCAAAGTGAGTATGAACCATTGATCTTAAAGGGGTTAGGTAGCAGTCAATCCAAGCCTTCACGTAAATGAGCTTCGGGAGATTTGAAATGAGAAATTATTAGAAGTCATGAAGACCCAAAGACCTGAAGCCACAAAAGTGTTGAATTTTCCAAAGCCGTAGAAGTGGCTAAAGGCCCGAAGTCCTGAAGGCTTGAAATAGATCTGAGTCATTGATCAACAAGAGACATGCGTCATCAGATCTGTTACTCCGATATTTTTACTTCGGGAGTTTTAAAATGAGAAACATTGCAAAGTTGAGAAGGGCCAAATCTCGAAGTGCCCGAAGTGCCGAAGTGCTCGAAGTCTCGAAGCACCCGAAGAGAATCTGAGCCCTCAATTAGTAGGAGACATGCATCACTAGATTCTTCGCTCTGGATAAAAGTAGCAGAAGACAAATGGAGTTTGAGAATTGAAATTCCCGAAGGCCAATCCATGAAGCAAATCTCGGTCATTGTTTTGAAGGGGAAGATCCGATCCATCAATCTAAAAAGTGCCAGAGTTGAGCCATTGATCAAAGGGCCTAATATTAGATTACAAGATCAATGGCCACGCCAAATTGTGGGGTCAGAAGGTGCACATGTTTTAAAATCTTAGGGGCAGGCTGCAATCAAAACCATTGTTTTTAGAAAGGGACGCATGGCGGTTCATGGTGAATTGTGGGGAAAAAAGTGGTTTGCTTTCAAAACACCCTTGGTAGTACCGACAATCACACAATTGTGTAGGGTCATGGCCCTAGGTCACATTGAATATGGAGCGATAGAGAGGATCTATGCCAAAGGCTGAAAGCGCCTGTATTTGGTCACAAAAGAATATATTCTTGGCCTCAAGGTGTCGGGATTGACTCGAAGAAGTCGTGGGCACCGCCTAGAACATTCATGGGTGTCAGGCCTCATCCTGATCCTGATGAAGGTATTTAATGGAAATGGGGGTGGTGGTTGATACCTCGTCTCACCCCATAAATGGAATGCATGGAGAGAAGGGCCGTGGGGGACGATTATCAGTCCAAATATCCCTAGTGGACGTATTTTCTCGCAGAGACCGCACTGATTTGGGCTCGTATATGATGTAAGAAGGCATAAACAGTTTGATAGAGCAGGCACTGACTGAAAAATTTGAATGTAATGGGTCGATCACACTCCTGGTGGTTGCAACAGTTCTGAGTATAAGTAGTTAGTTTTGATATTTTGTTAAAGGTCGAATGGTTGAGCTAGGTTCTCTGCTATCGTAATATTTTGATGAAGAACACTGGTTCTTTGGTTATGTCTTGATTTGAGAATTCTTGATTAATCTAAGTCAAATTTCTTACTCCATTTTATTTGTGTCTGATGCTGAGAGAGTTCATGATTGACTGATTCAAATGGATTGTTGTAACTGTATTATGATGAATGTTTGATTATAATGTTGTTATGATTTCTTTCAGTTTCCTTGAAATTTGAATCTAAGGGGATCTTGTGTTTAAGTTTTTCTTCCTTAGGTTGTTGTAAGGCCTAATGTTCATGGTAGAAATCTGCACTTTTCTCACCATAGTCTTCCTCCTACTCACCTTTACTCCAAATTACTGACTGAAGTTGATCGAATACCTCAATTTCTTGCACATGCCAACTCAGATTTCTGAGTTAGAACGTTATTTTCATTGAGTATATTCATTTGGCCTCTTAAAACTCATTTGCATTTACTGTATAAACTGATGGGTATTGGGCTTACCTTCTATGCAACTTGAGGGTGACTTCTAGTGGTAATAGAAGGGATTAAAATTGGGGATGTTATAGGAGTCTTCTTGTTGTCAATGTTATGGAAACACTATCAGACAATTGGCATAGGTTGATGGATAGTTGGTCTATAATTTTGGTTTTCATTGATGTCAACCCTTGGAGAGTGATATTGTAGATTGATTTCAACCCTTAGTGATTGATTTCAACCCTTGGATAATTCTGATAGAGAATTCTTCTATTAGAAAGGCATGGGTAAGGGACCCGATTGTATTTTATGTATAAAAGCATGAATATCAATTAATTTACATGGAGGACTATTCTCGATGGATAGTATATGTCATTCCATTTCTGGTGATATGTGGAACACCACATAACTCCTCACGGTTAGAGAGTTATGCCCATATGAATTTGGAGAACCCTCACGAGTTATCTAGAAGCCCCTCGAAGGTCAAAGAAGTCAATTATTATAGAAGCTCCTAGAAGAAGTGTACTAGTCAATTTGATGGTAACTAGGATTTAATGATGGGTATAGTTGTTTCATTAAAAAAATAATTAAAAATAAATTAGTCGCGATAAGAAATTGTGATTTTGGTAACTATGGTAAAGTAGTTGGGATGAGAAGATTAAATAGTCAAAGTGGTTGACCAAGAAATAAAGTAAATAATAAAGTGGTTGCAACAAAAAGTTAGTTAAGGGAAAATAAGTTATGAATTGACTAATTATAGAAAAGTTAGTTGCAACAAGAAGTTATGAGTAAAGATAAATTATTTAAATAATAAAGTAGTCAACGTATTTGCAAAGAGAAATTATTTAAATAATAAAGTGGTTGCAACAAGAAGTGGCGAGTTTAATATTTATGGATAAGTCAAAGTGGTTGCAAAATAAATTAATTAAATAATAAAGTTAGTTGCAACTAGGAGTGGAGAAATTACTATTTGTGGAAACTGGTTAAGTTAAGTGGACAAGTGGTTAGAAGTGGGTTAGCCCTAAAAGAAGGAAAGTGGGTTAAGTTGGTTAGAAGGTAACCCCCTGAGGAAGTTATTGAACCAAATTATTTTGAGAACGACATGAAGACAGAAATATAACCAAGATATAACAATGGAATACACAAAAATATGGAAGAGAGCACAAAAATACAGTGAAACCCAACTTCTATTGCTGAATAAGATAGAAAAACATCGTAGAACACAAACTGGAAAAATGGGGTAGCTTATCTATGAAAAAAAAGAGATGTTGGCTACGCTTCCTTCACAAGAAGATTTACATATCACTCCATTATATCCTTAAAGGGCCTCTTTCACCTCAATTATATAGGAGAGAGTGAGAGGAGAACAATTCCCATGATGCATGTGGGATAAATTGGACTAAGTTTATAAAATGCCATAGGCATGTAAAATACTAGTACTTCCTGAGCAGTCACCCATCCCAGTACTACTCTAGACCGAGCACCCTTAAATATGGATTTCTAATGGGAGTTGCTGCATTAACGCTATGTTTTAGGCATGTACATAAAACCATTACATGATGTTTGTAATTAACAAATGAAGATGACATTACATTCCATTCCCCATCAAAACGGTCATGAATTCCATGGTTTATCAAAACCAGAGGCTCAAAATGGTGATTCAGTGGAAAAGGTGGATGGCCACCGAGATCCATCTGGATCATTCCTCCCCCCTTAGGAAGCAATGGTCTCCATTGCGTTGAGTGACCAGGGGAGAGGGAAAAGCATTTTCTGAATCTGCATCTTGATGAGATGCTTTCCTTGTTGGAGAAGTTGTGCCTCTTAGATTTTTGAAGGTTGTCATGAACCTGTGGCTGGAAGGGTTGGACCTTTTTAACTAGTCTAGCTACATGATATTTCTATATGTATAAGGAATCTTTTCACTTTGCTGCAATCTTGTTGACCTGCTTTTGTTGGATAGAAGGTGCTTGGGCCAAGGCTGTAGTGGTTGCAGTATCCTTTTGTTCACCTTTTGAACAGATTGTGAAGAAGCTAAATTTTGTGGTATGAGATACTACGTTGCGGAACTGTTTAGGTGGGACATTAGTCAGAACCACCTATGGTATCCTATAGAGATGACCCCCCATAGTAACAATGACACTACGGGGTCAAGACTCATAGATAGCATGGCGCTTCCACATATATGGTTGGCCCAAGAGAACATCATAGACATCTAGTGGGGAAACATCACATAATACCTCTTCCTTGAAGGGTTGGATGTCATATGACAATCGACACTGCTAGCTGACACAAAGATATTGACCCTCGAGAAGCCACCCAATGTTGTATGGTCGTGGGTGTGGTGTTGTTGGAAAATCCAACTGCTTGACAACCTCTGATGAGATGATGTTCTTTTGGCTTCCGCTATCAACAATAAAATGCAGTGGGGTCCCCTTCACCCACATCTGTGAATGGAAGAGTTGCTCCCCCTCCTCAGGATCCTCTTCTAGTTGGATTGTTGTAGTAGCGATAGTAGCAGTGGGTTTTTCATCAATGATCTGTCTCCTTTTATTATTTTCTGAATCAGGGTCCAAGTAGAGGTTCGACTCTTTGTCTTTGATCTTGACCACCAATGACTGTATTGAGCGACATTCATCAGTGTTGTGCCAAGGGATGTTGTGAAACTCACACCACTTTCCAGTGTCTTTCTTAGACTTCCCGTTACCCTTCTTTGCTTGCATCTAGGATTGTCTCTCTTGAGGTTGACCTTCTTTGCTCTGTCCATGCTTCTCCCAATTACTCTGCTGGTTGAATTTCTACTCAATTTTGACTGCATATCGATAAGAAACTCCCAGTGAAGAGATATCCAAGAAATCCATCTTTGTTTGGATGTACCTATGTAGACCATTGTTGTACTTCAAAACCAAGTGTCGCTTGGAGTCTTTGATACCCAATTTTGAGCACAAGGTATGAAAGATGTTGGTGTACTCCAGCACCGTCTGGGCTCTTTTCTGATGTAGAGTTGTCCATCTCATGTATTGGTCATCATAGTTTCCGACAGGGTAGAACTCCTCCTTTAGGGAATCTACAAAGGCTTCCCAAGTGGGTTCTCTCCCAAAAATTGTAGATTCATCCGCGGTGTACCTCTCCCAGTAACCTTCCCACCAATCTCTGACATGGAGAAGGGATTTAAGGAGCGCGAAGGTGATCTTTTCACTGTCAAATTTTTTTTGGACAGAGTAATAACCTTCTAGCAGATTCAACCATTTTTCTAGAGCATTTGTATCTATCTAGCCTTCAAATAGGGGGATATCAAAATTGACTTGTACCTTGAAGGGTGTCGCACTTGAAAAATGGTTGCTTGTTGAAGATGCCTCAGTTTCCGCCATCGATAGTCTTCGAAGGATCTGAGCGAAGTTGTCCATCATCTCGTTCCTTTGTCGCACAAGGGCTTCCTCGAGCAATGTCTTGAAAGGATCTCCTGCTCTGTCATCTCTCTTTTCTTCCGCCATGGGGGGTCACTTGGGCTATCAAGAGTGGTTTTCCTCAAGAAAAACTATCTCGAGACCCAAATCTCTATACCCTGACCTTGTCGGGGACCTTCTCTAAGAAATGACAAAGAGCAGACTACTCTGATACCACTAATCTAAATTATTTTTAGAATGACATGAAGACAGAAATATAACCGAGATATAACAATGAAATACACAAAAAAATGGAAGAGAGCACAAAAATACAGTGAAACCCAACTTCTATTGCTGAATAAGATAGAAAAACATCGTAGAACACAAACTAGAAAAATGGGGTAGCTTATCTCTATAAAGAAAGAGATGTTGGCTACACTTCCTTCACAAGAAGCTTTACATCACACTCCATTGCATCCTTAAAGGGCCTCCTTCACCTCAATTATATAGGAGAGAGTGAGAGGAGAAAAATTCCCATGATGCATGTGGGATACATTGGACTAAGTTTATAAAATGCCATAGGCATGTAAAATACTAGTACTTCCCGAGCGGTCACCCATCCCAGTACTACTCTAGACCAAGCATGCTTATCTGTGGAGTTCTAATGGGATCCGATGCATTAACTCTATGTTTTAGGCATGTACATAAAACCATTACATGATGTCTGTAATTAACAAATGAAGATGAAATTACATTTCATTCCCCGTCAAAAGGGTGAATGTCATGGTTTATCAAAACCAGAGTCTCAAAATGGTGATTCAGTGGAAAAGGTAGATGGACACTGAGATCCATCTAGATCAGTTACATGTGACTATAAATAAGAGAGAAATATTCTTCGATTAGCACCTATTGAATATCATTGAATATCTATTTTGTGAAAGGTTATTTTGGAAGGCAGAAAAAGTGTGTAAGAAAAATCGTGGCAAGAAAAGTGTGGGAAAAAAAGTGCGGTAGAAAAATCGCATCAAGAAACGTGTGACAGAAAAAGTGTGGCAGAAAAAGTGTGACAAAGAAATCACGACATGAAAAAGTGCAGCAGAAAAATAGCGGCATGAAAAGTGCAACAAAAAAGTGCGGTAGAAAAATCACAGCAGGAAAAGTGTGGCAGAAAACGTGTAGCAGAAAAATCGTGAAAATAGATTCGCGACAATAAAATCATGATAGGTATAGGTTGGTTAAAGGACATTGGAAGAGGTTGATTAAAGGTCAATGGAATTGGTATAGGTCTACAATAGTATATCTGATAGTGATAGTGTGATATTGGTTCCATCATTCTACTTGTATTTCAGGGTGATTGGACAGGGAAATTATAGGTCATTATATCCACCTTTCGGTTGTAGCTGGAGAACATAGGGGTTGTAGCCTCCTTCTAGTTATAGATAGAGAATTGAGGAGTTGGAGTGTTGTGAGTGGGAAATACCTCTACGAACTAGCACTTAAGGTTTTATTATGCATGCAAAAAAGACCTAAATATTCCTACTTTTTACCGTCGTCCTGAACCTAATCCCCATTATTCTTAAGAAAATACGTAGTTAAGAAGATCAAGTGAGCATAACTTATTTCAGGCATTTGATATCGATCCTTCTTCATGCTTGATCGCTCTTTGACTGCAGCTTTCCTCCCAAGGCTGACCTGCATTCACATAAAACAAACAAAGAACTCCACATGCATTTGATATATAGACTAATGGGTTAGAGATTCAATCAACATGTGTGCAATAAACCATGAAAGCCTCATATGGTGGGATGGGAAAAGTACTTCTTTATTATTAACTTCAAAAAATCAACTTACAATGATGAAGCCGACCATTGCTCCACAAACCTGGTCTTGGGCTCCTCTTCAGTTGTCCTCCAACTTCTTTGCTCTATATTTCTCTTTTCATAAGGATGGCTAAAGGTTGGGACAAAGGGAATGTGCAATCGGGTATAGTTTCTTTACTATGATTCTCCTCCTCCAAATGGGACCCCTAACCCTTATTTTATAGGGTAGAAGAAGCTAGGTATTTGGTCCAACCTTTGGCCATGCATGGTCAAAAGGTTTATTTAACTCACCCAAAGCTGTGTGTTCCATCAAAAACTTTCCTTTTTTCGTGCTTTTGTAGGTACACATGGGTTGTTTTGGGTCAGCTAGCATGTACACGCATGAAGTAATGGAGCAGGGCATGTGGGCCTTTATAAAATATGTTTTTAAGAAGAGTTGTTCAGCAGTGTTTTGGCAAAGAAGGAATCTGAGATGGCTTGATGCCAGGTAAGCATGTTTGGTGCAAATTAGGGTTATAATAGATGCCCCCTAATGTGTAAGGTCATAAGAGCATCTGATGGCCGAAATACATTAACAATATTCACCAATGTGTCGAACAAGTGAGCCCAGGGACCAGAAATTGGGAGGTTCCATCTGCAAAAATAACAATTGTCTCACCGATGTGGGCATACCCATGCTCGAGATAAAATAAAATCATGGCTACCAATCAAATAAACTGTAGATCCATGTCATATAACTATATAAAGTGTAGCCGTGAATAATACACAGTGGAGCTACATCTCGAAATCAAAAAGATATACGTGTAGAGTATCCATCTTCTTAGAAGCTGCTAAGGCTTGATTCCTGGACATGAGGTCTTCATAGCTCGACCAAAAAATTCAAAATATTCAAAACTTGGGTAGGAGAATAATATGATTGTACGACTTCACTACCCAGAGGTCTTTGATGAATCATTGGTCATGGACTAGAGAATATTGATGATCAGACTGAAAGCTTCATTGATTTCGAACAAAGACTTGATTGGACATTCAGGATGGTCAGGTATGAGGGAAAGAGACAAAATGCAGAGGGGTCGAATCAGGCTTGGTAAAAAATTCCCTTGGACAATAGCATGACAAATGATGAGACTTAGGGAACATGGCATTAACATAAGTCTATGAGGTAGGAGGCAACACAAACTCTCCATTTGTTTGGAAGAATAACCAAACGGAGGAGGGCACAGATCTATGTAGCGAGAACAACTTCCTAAGGTTGTATTAAATCCCAGAGTTTGAAGAAAAAATAGACAAATGTGCTTTATCCAAGGGCGACTCATTATGCTGCCAATAAAGAAAATACTTTTCCCTTCCTCTTTTTGGGGTATATTTGATTTTTTTTGTGTTTTTCAGTTATTTTGGAAAAAGAATAAAATAATGTTACGTTACAAAGGAGGAACGAGTGTTGCAAACATACAAGTTCAAGGAACAGGGACAAGACTAATGTTCAGAGTAAGGAAACTCGGGAAAAATCCTCCAGGGTCCAAAGGTGTCAAGACGCAGAGGCAAAGTGCTACAGGGCTTGCATATAAGGAATGCTTTAGATGGTTCAGTTGAGAGCAACATGGAGCCAACATTAGGCCACAGACGCGGGTATGCAAATGTGATTAATAAAACACACAATGGTAATGTCCTTCGATGTTAATTTAATGAGCCCAGAGAAGGTAAGCTCGACATTTTTTCATATTTAGAGAGTCTGAAAAAATGTAAAAGGAGACTCCACTAGGGTACCTTTTTCAAAGTTAGTCTAGTCGGTTCAAAAAAGTGGTAAACTAGCACTGACAAGACGTCTATTCAAAACCATTTTAATGAGTGTGATAAAGACAAGATCACTCGGCCATTTTTTCATTTTTAAGGAGTCTGAAAAAAGCTTGACTATGGACTCTGTCGAGAATGTTCTTCTAGACCACTTTAACGAGTGTGAACGAATAAGGTCACTCGATGATCTTTTCAATTTTAGGGAGTCTGAAAAGAGCTTAACTATGGACTCCGTGAGAGTTCCTTTTTCGTAAATTTAGTCCCTTAGGCTCGAAAAAGGGTTAAAATGATACCTGAGAGTACTCTTCTAGAGAATTGAAGTTCCTTAGAATATACTTTTGTTCGTAGAGTTGACCGTCCAGACCGAAAAAGGGGTAAACTACTACTGGACAGACGTGACTTTCAAATTTTAGTTTAACGAGTGTGAAAGGCCACAAGATCGCTCGACAATCTTTTCATGTTTAGAGGGTTTGAAAAGGGCTTAAAAGAAGACCCATTATGTCTTTTGGGAGTCCCGGGGGTGAGTTCAAGAGTGAAAAGGAATCATGCAAATGAGGTTCAAACTTGTAATCAGGAAGAACAACAAGGACTCCCTAGCCTACAGTGATTAGAGATAGCATGGACACCATAATGAAACCGGGATCTACCTAGGGCATCCATGTTTCGATAAGCTCTACCACCAACTCGTGACACTTCTAAAGCAGTAATGATGGTTCTGTGTCACAACTTGAAGGGATTGATCCTATGGAAAAGGGATAAAGACAACGAGATACAAAAGTCAGGGTGTAAACCTAACCTACATGCTCAAGTTGATCATTTGAGATTTTTCCACGGACTGTCAAAAGTTACCCAAAACTCCAAAACAAATGTCCCGATACCCGATCATACCCTTCCAATGCAACTCTTGAATCACTCTATATGGTTTTTGGTTTAAAGAAAACGATAAGAGGGGCCAAAAAAGTGACAAAAAGAGGCCAAAAAGTCTATAAATAGAAGCTGGTAGCTCATTATCACCATTGCTGATTTGGAAATTGACTCTGGAGAAAAAAAAAACCTTTGATAAAAGTGGTGATTCTGGGAGCTATAGTGGACGAAACGACCATCTTTCTGGACCAAGTAAGTATAAACTCTCTCCTCTTGCAATCTAAATCTTTATTTATGCTTTGGGTTTCAAGTTTTGGCAGGGCGTCGACCTTCAAAAGGTCTGCCCTAGTTCCATGTGGGCTGTCTTATGATAGGTCGAGTGTACATTCAGGAAGAGTAAAAATTGCACGCGTGTACACATGACTGTCAGCATTACAACCCACGTGGACCCCCTTATTGAATGAAATTTAAAAAAAAAACAAGGGTTAACCCTCCTGAACTTGGTGTTTTGCAGGATGTATGTTCACTGGAGGGAAAGAGAGCATGAGGAGGTTAATGAGTTGGTTGGGGAAGACCCCAATGTTGTGGCTACGTTAATGCAGTGTGGGTTGCTCAAGTTCTTCTTATGTCCTTTTATGCGAGCACAACCTAGGCTACTAAATGCCTTGGTTGATTATTGGCATCCTGATGTAGAGGCCTTTATGTTAGAGGGGAAATCACTAGTGCCTATGACAAAGGACATATATTTTTTGACTGGCCCCTCCAGGAGAGGGGAACTAGTCAACTTCCAGACATTTCTTTCGGGGCCTCATAACATATCGGAATTGATAGGACTTTATTGTGAGGCTGGTATAGACCGATCGAGCTCACAGGTGCCCATAATCAAGATCATTAACTTATCGCTACAGGCGATTATGTTTCTTATTAGGCAGATGACTGGTTCTACGTTTGTACATCAGGCTTCCCATGCATAGATGAACTATGCAGTCCAATGCTTAACTGCACAAATATTTGACTGGAGCACTACACTGCTAGATTGTATGAAGAGGAAGATGACAGATTGTCGGTCACGGACGCAGAGGAACTTCGGGTTCAGGACCATTATATTATCTTTATTCTTTGAAAGAGTTTCGAGCTTCAGTCCTCAAGTAGTGGTACAAGGACATCAGGCCTCTCTTCCTGCAGTTTGTAGATGGGCAGTGTTACTACCACGACAGGGTGGTGGAAGGACCAATGAGTCCTTTGACGATGATTTCTTTTCTTGGTTGTCGCGAAAGATCCCAGTCATAGAGGTTTACCCTGATGCTGGGATTGATTTCTCGAGAGATCCTGAGATACCAGGACCTCCTAGTGAGGAGAGAGGAGAGATGGGTAAGTTTACATAATTGTTTTGTTGTTGTTTTTTTGTAAAACATATGTAATTTTTATGTTGTTTTTTTTATTTTATATATCATCATTTTTTTTATACCAGAGTATTTGACGGATATGTGTATGTTGTGTGCAGATGTGGGACCAGTGTGACCTACGGACTATGCGAGGAATAAGCGTCATCCTCGACCAGGGGCCACACTTGCTGCTGCAGGGGGACCAGCAGCAGCATGAGAGCTTCCAGCCAGGGAGGCTAAGAGGCTGTTGAGACGAGTCAATCGAAACTTTACTTCGCTCACCCGCATGGTCCCTATGGTAGAGATTGAGAATATGCCACCATCTATGTAGCCTCATGTAATTGGGGCACCACGGACATGGGTCCGATTGTTTCGATGTTTGGAAAATGCCATTGATCAGTACAACAGGGTCCACAGGCCCTGACCTTAGTTAGACTTTTCATGTGCCAAGAGCACTACTTGTATATATGTTTTGAGGGCATAAGCCCCATGACTCGTTATTGGTCATACTTTTGAGGCACTTGCGTCCACCTATGTACTCCGGTGACTATGATATTATATATGGATTTTTATGTCTTTTTGTGTCTTATGGATCTTTTTTTCTTTTAAAAATGTATTTACATGTTTATGTGTATATCCTTTCATATGTGTGTGATATGACAATCTAAAATTTGATTAGCTAGAGTATCTATAATTTGGTTTAATCTCCTAGGAACATGAAAATATGTAATATAATCAAAGCTTAATTCTGAGAGACGTACCCTAAGGAATCGTCGATGTAAAGTCAGATCATGAACATGGTAAACTATATTTAACTGCAACACAACCAAGTGATCATCTAAATAGACCTGGAGATGAGAGATACCAAATGAAAGGGCGTCACGAAGAAACTCAATAAATGCACTATACTCGGTGACATTGTTTGTGGTGTCACCTAAGAATATACCTCCGGAAGATAATAACGGCCTCGAGGTGTAAAAATTACCCAAGCTACGGAGGCAAGCCTCCGAGTGTGCCGGTTAGCACCATATGCATACCCAATGAACACCTCGGATTCACTTGACATCTGCCACAGTGATGAAATATAACATCAAAAAATACACGTCCATAATACTAAAACAAACTAGAAAGTAATGGTACAAAGACTATACATATGTTACAAAACGTTACCCATGGTGACCTGCCTATGAATAATACTTCTTGAGGTAGAGCCCATTTCTAGGCTCTGTCAAATAATTCCCTTCAAAGTCAACTAGACGATAAGCGCCCTTTTTTAGAACCTCTTTTATGACGAAAGGTCCGAACCACATGGGTTTGAATTTTCCTGCCCCCAGGGGTTCCTTATGTTGGTCATAGACCAGGACAAGGTCGCCTTCAGAGAAAATATGAGGATGAATAGATCGATCATACTAACACTTGAATTTATGTTTGTGAGCCTCATTGGCCAGGGATGCATCACGATGCTTCTCATTGAGCTGCTCAAGGTATAATAACCGCTCTTCAAGTGTAGAAGTGTCTGGCGATAATTGTACTGCCAACTTTAGGGATAGGATCTGGCATTCGATAGGAAAGACTGCATCCAACCCGTAAACGAGTTGAAAAGGTGAGAAATCGGTTGCATTATTAACAGACATTCGGTAAGACCATAATGTCGAGTATAACATCAAATGCAAATTTGACTTGCCTGAGTTGATCGTTCACCGTAGGATGGTCTTCAGAGATTTATTTACAGTTTCCACCTGACCATTTTCTTGGGGGTAGTAGGGTGACAAATGTTCTTGCAAAAAACCAAGATTTTATGTTAACTCGATCATCATATGGTTCTGAAAGTGACTGCCATGGTCAGTGACAATCTCCCTCGGGACACTGAACCTTGCTACTATCTGGTTGAATAAAAAGAGAGCCGCATTCTCTCCATCATCTTTAAATGTTGGCATATCTTCGACCCAGTTCGTGAAGTAGTCTACAGCTACAATGATATAATGGTGCTCCCTTGCTGAAGGAGGGTTGCATGTAGTGTAATCAATCCCCCACTTGGTAAAGGGACCAACTGGGATGACAGGAAACATGGGAGTAGGATGTGCCCTCATCTTCTAAGAGAAGATCTGGCACGGGTGGCACTTCTTGACCAATTCGATACAATCTTTGATCAGTGTTGGCCAGAAGTAACCTGCTCGTAAAATCTTTTGGGTTGTTTCCAACCCAGACAAATGACTACCACAGGCTCCGGTATGGAAATCATTAAGCATGATAATTTCTTCTTCATGAGTGAGACATTGGCGTAGGACACAATCTACACCTCTTCGATACAACGTATCATCAAGTATGAGATAATTCTTAGCCTGATGGCATATATGACGATGCTCATCACGAGAGGCAGAGGTGGGGCACTTCAAAGTCTGGATATAAATAAATATATCTCCATACCAGGGATCCAAAGATGTGATCAAAAACATATATCCTCTGATAGGCGACTCTTCGGGCACAACATCACCTGACTCAACTGGAAGTTCCGAAATAAGTTCTGTGAAGACCGGTGACTTTTTGGATTTCACTGAAACGAAATCTAAGTCAAACTCCTATAGGATGACTATCCATATACCAATCTTTCTGCCTATTACCAATCATGTCAACATGTACTAGAATGGATTCATGACAGTAATGATGGTGGTCTTGCGAAACAGAACATAATGATGGAACCGTTGAAAATGATGGACTGCTGCCAACACAAATTTTTCGATATGAGAATAATTGAGTTCCGGTCCTACGAGGCCTTGGCTCAGGTAATAAATCACATATTCTGAGAACAAGTCATCTTCCTGAACTAAGACCATGCCGATGGTTGACTCTGCTGCAACTAGGTATAATAAGAAATCTTTGTTATAGTTAGGTGGATGAAGCAGAGATGCAGTCATGAGGGCATGTTTCAACACCTTGAAAGAGAATTGAACGACATCATCCCAATGAAAAGGAACATATTTCTTCAATAAGCACATAAATCCCTTTGTGATATTGGCATAGTTCGCGATGAAACGTCTTAAAAAATTTGCCTTGCCCTATATACTCTGAAGTTGAAGAATTGTGTGTGGGGGAGGCAACTGAATTATTTCCTCAACCTTGAGAGGATCAACCATGATCCTTGTTGTTGACACTATGAAACCTAACAAACATCCTGATGTTATGCAAAAGATTCACTTGTTTGGATTCAAGCAAATCCAGAAGTAGCGACAATGCTCAAATATAAGTTGGAGGTGTGTGGGATGATCCGTTCTCTTGTTAGATCGAGATGCTAAGTCATCTAAATAGGCCTCGACTATATGATTGAGTTCATGGAAAGAAAAAGGCATGGCCCACTGAAACGTCGCTCCAGCAAAGGGAATTTTACGATATGAAAATGTACCCCATGGACAAATGAATGTCGTTTTGTGTTGGTCTTTGGGTTTGATTTGTATTTGTTTATATCCCAAAAAATCGTCCATGAAAGAGAAGGCCTCGCAACTCACACATTCATCAATTATTTGGTCAATGAATGGCATGGGAAAATTATCTTTTGGACAGGCCTTGTTCAAATCACAGAAGTCTGTAGATAAACGAATCATTCCTTGTTTTTGATTGACCGACACAGGATTTGACACCCATTGGGTGAAATCGATAGGATAGATAAAACCAAATTTTAGCAGTTTCCCAACTTCAACCTTAATGGTTGCTTCTTTCTTGGGATTAACTGGATGAAGCTTCTACCAAAAAGGCTTCGAATCTGGATAAGTTGTGATTTCATGTTCGACTATTTTTGGATCGATGCCTGGCATTTCCTTGTAAGACCAGGAAAAAACGTCGCAAAATTCTTTAAATAGATCTATGTAGATTTGAATCTCTCCAGGGGAGAAGTCAGCTCCAATGAAAACATTCTCCATAGTTCTAGGGGTTTTGGAGATATTGATTGGTATGGTTTTAGCGATGGTTTCCATATTACCCTCAACATAGACCTCGTGTGTGGCTAAGGGCTTAATAGGACAAGACCTATCTCCAATCATAGTCACGGTGAATTCTCCAGCTTCGATTCTGCTTAACTCTAGGAGGAAGTGTGATCTGTGATGAAGATCATCCTAGGGTTTGTCTGGACTAGTCATTGCTTCAATTACTGCTTCATCAGAGGTCAAGACTAAGTCTAACAAATTGGTGTCAATGAGAGAACCTTGAGCCCAAATAGGCTCTAGAAGCGGATCTAACTCTTGTGCAGAAGTTGGATCTGTGTTGGTTAAAGCTTGCTGGACTAAAGAGTATGCTACTTCAGCTATGGACAAGGGCATGGACATGCCTGGGTGCCCTGTCCCATTGATCGTGGCCGATGGGAAAGGAAGTATCCATGGATCATTGAAGTAAGTCCCGCGAAATGATGAAACTTGAAAAATATCAACCCTATGGTGGTTGGATATGAACTTGACATCGCCTTGAGGGGGCAAGTAATCGAAGGTACCCATCAAATATGGACACAAACCAATCCCTATGTTGACTATGCCTAGTTGAGGATTATCAATCATCAGGACCGCAGACACCCCCAATGAATGGTCAGGTCTGGAGAAAGACAATTGATCAATGGTCACAATCTAGTCCTCATGTGGAAACAACAAGACCCAGAAAAATGTAGCAACCACTGCTTGCATGGAATAATCCCAACTCCTTCCTAACAAAAGATTGTAGTTGAGGGATGCATCAACTACTTCTACCTTGACGCACATGGTCTTCCCTCCTAACTGCACAGGGAAAGAGGGAATGATTCCATGTGGTTGGAACGAATGACGATCGAAAGCAGTGAGAAGAGTAGGTGATAAATACAAAATGGGTTGGCCAATGGCCTTCCAACATGCCAATGAAATAACGCATGTCGAGGCGCCCTCATCAACCACCATGCGGAAAATATTTCAAGTAAAATATTTCGTGGGGTGAGCCAATACTATCTGAAATGATACGTGGTAAGGAAGATGAGGTTTTAAGTCAGTTGTATCCAACATGATGGTACCCATATTACAAGTCTCGGTAGATCCTAAAGAGGTTAACAAAGCTTTCCTTTGGGAAGGGAAGCGTTGGAGGACCTACAAAGCAGACATCGCACAAGGGGTTTGAGACAAATCCTTCACCACAAAATAGTTTTGGGTGGCCCTTGCATTTGGGTTGTGAGAATATTTTTTGAACGTGCCTTTTGGGATGCATGTCAATGTTTCACCCAAAGTCTTCTCAATCTGTAGAGGAAGATATGGGAGTTCGACTTCTTTTCCCTTCTCAGAAGTGCTTGGTTTACTATAGCCATGCGCTCTAGTTGATATAAAATCATCACCCTTCATCATATACACATTTGTGGATGCGGGATTGTTCGAAGACAGAGAGGGTCCTTGACTGCCCCCTTTTGCGCTTGTAGAGGCTTGGGTTAGGTTTTTCCCATGCTGAAATGGATCGGTTAACACAACAGGCTATTGCTATGTCACAAACTTTTGGGCCTCTGCAAGCCGAGGACATTGATGGGTTGGGTGGTCTTCTGTGCATAGGTTGCATGGATACCTTTCCTTCTGTTTCTCAGTGTTTCCCCCGCCATCATTATTAGTGGGTTTCTTATCCCCCTTACCCTTCTTTCATTGTTTTTTCTTTCCTTGAGGCTAATGGGTGGCCTTTGGATTTGTCGATTGCACTATGTGTACATCCGAGGTTTTAGTAGGGGGAGAAGCCAAAATAGTAGTTTGGCTAGCCATTGTGTATTGTATAGACTATTGGTGCAATTTCTTTGTCAGTTGCTCAGAGGGCTTTGTTTGTGCTGAACCAACAATACCTTCGGCATGTGGTACAACTATCTGTCTGGTTTTATCAAGTATTGAGCATGGCAGATCTGGCAAGATCTCGTATAATAAACCAGACTGAGAATAGATTAGCTCAAGCTATTGAGCTCTCATGATGGCGTCTTCTTCAGAAAATACTCCCGACGTCGCGAAGTTTTTGGATAACCGTGGGACAAAAGACTTAAGGAACCACTCAAGAAGGAATGCTAGTGGGAATGACACCTTAATTAAACTCTTCTGGCATCTCCATTCTCGGATGTGATCAGATATATGGTCCGCTTTTGTTTGTGTGAAATTGGCTAGCAATTCTGTGCCAGCATCGTATCTCACAGGTAATTGGAAATGGTTTAGGAAAGCCATTGCCAATTCACTGAAGGAAGAGTATATTGAGTGGTCTAGCTCAATGTACCATTTCGCGACACTCCCAATGAGAGTACGTTGAAACAATCACAACTGTACGGAGTCGTCTTTCAACGAGTTAGATGAGCACCAAAGATGGAAGGTAGTCACATGATCTCCTCGATCTTCGTTAGGCTTGGCTTCTAACTTTGGTATGTCCAAAGGCAACTTCGTTGGCATAGGTGGGAAACATGGATCATGATAGATAGGGTCATTCAACAACCTTGTCAAGTCTAGAAAATGCAAGGTTTCCATGAAAGGTAGTTTGGGTTGTTGGTGATAACCTGGGAAAAAGGGACTTGGAGTTTGACTGGAACCAGGTTGCCAGGAAAAGTTTGGCTGTTGGCCTGGGTTCTGGTAAAAACCATGGCCAGGACCAACGTACAGATTCTGCATGTGAGGAGACATCATCGGATGATTCCAAAAATAGGACGTAGATGGTTGGGTGTGCATTACATTCGGAAGACTTTGGGAAGGGTTGCCCCATGTCGATCCCATGGGGATAGGCATAGTACCTTTTCTGGGGTTCCATTGATTGTGAAAATAATTGCCCCAGATTGGAATTCCTGATGAGGGAACGAATCCCTGCCAAGAATTCCAAGGCCCTGATGTGGAAGAAGTTATTGGGTTTGCCCCTTGTGCAGGAATAGTACCCTGCATAGGAATAGGTTGTCCAAAACCGAGATTTCCCCCAGTCAGGAAAGCAGCTGACGAGAAGGTGTTGTTACCAAAAGCACCAAACAAAGAAAATGATGTCAAACCTACCGGCATATTATGTGAGGGTGGTCCTTGACTCCCTGTTCCAAATAAAACATGGTGTGCAGGTGGCCTGGCGGATTGCTGATGCGTGCCACCGAGCGAAGGGGACGAAGGAGGTATATGACCTCCCCCATAAGGGAAAGCATTAAAAGGATCTGAAGTGCCCCCCATGTGGCCTTGCAGAGGAGCGTTAGAGCTCCCTGTCCCTAGCCCTAAAGTCTATGAAGTGGAGTAGGAAAGTACAGGATTTGTACCTGAGTTGGGCATCCCGTATGAGAATAGAGGGCCTATCGCACTCAATGTGAAAGGGGTTGTGGCCGCCGCCATAGACGGGATCATACCACTATGCAAGGTAGAGGTGGTCAAGACCATGGTGGCTCAGACTGGTGATGGTGGGTTAGGAGGTGGAAACTCTCCTATGGTGACAACCATAGTGGGAATTGAAGAATTCCCAGAAGGAGTGACAACATTTGTTTCCATTGTTGCATGGGATACTGTCTGGCACTCGTAAGGGTGAATTGGTACAATGATGGGTGCCAAAATATCAATGGTTGGAGTTTCAGGTGGACCAAGAGATTTCGCTCCAAAGTCTAAAATGGTCGTTTCCTCCGGATGTTGGTCAGGCACAATTTCTTGTGACCCGGTCACTTCAAAAGACCCTTGTTGGTCTAGATTTCACCTTAGTGGTGGTGGGGGAGGCTCCAGTGTAACTGGTGAAAGGCCCAGAAGCCTGCGTGACCAATGGAGCTCATGATCCTCCACTTTGTGAGAAGATCAAATACACTCTAGGGATTTCCATTTGTTCAAAAAACAACACACACGAAAAAAGTCCCTACAAGATAAAACAAGCAAAGACTAAACTAATTGGAAGAACAGTTACAACAACCAAAACTAGAGCAACTTACCAGTGCAAGTGCAACTCGAACACGGAAGCACCCTCTGGGTATACTCTGCCAAGCATGGTCCGATTTTTGTCCTAGGTATAGTGGTATACCCCCGTAGTCACCTGTGTATGTCTCTAAAGAGATAGGCAACTAGGTTTCCAGCGCGCGAATAGTCACCAGGCGAGTACAGTCAAAATTCGGGTAGACCACAATGAGCAGGTTATCGAGCCTGGAACCTGTCAAGGGTATCGAAATCAAGTGGTCCAGAAGACAACTAAGGACTTCGAATGAATTCGAGACCCATGAAGCTCTGTGTCAATTTTAATCGATGGAATCCCAAGACAAGCCCTCTATATGTGTTCTCCACTACGATTGGTCCAGCTTTGGAGGGGTTATCTCCACTTCCTTTTCTCACGTGACCTTGTGTTTATCCCCTAAGTTAGAGGGGGGTCCTAGATAACTTTCACGATACTGGACTTTGACACTCCCTAATTCAGACTCCAATGTTTGATTTTAATGGCCTTGAAGAGTTTCCTCTCCAACCTAATTCAAGGCCCTAACCCTAAACCAGTTGGTTGACCCTACAAACATAAAAAGTCTAATGAATTTTAGATTTAGTGTTAATTTTTATGGCTTGTCTTAAGTCAAAGGTTATGAAAATGAAACTAGTGATGTTTGAAAGACGAAAGCAAAATAAACAAAAAGTTGGAAACAAAAAAGCTTTACTTAACTCAACTCTTAAACAACTTTTCAAACTTAAAAACTTTTCTAAGATCTTTGAACAACAAACTCAAAGAAGGATTTCACTTGAATATGAGCTACTTATGATCTAAGTAAACTGTCAAGAACTTATGAAAACAATGACTTTTCCCTGGTTACTAATGCAAAACAACACTTTTTAACCAAACAAAGAAATAAAAGATTTTTTTATTTTTTATTTGAATGCTCACAAAGAAAAAAGGAAAAATATCAACAAGTCAAAACCAAGAAAACTTCTAACCTAAGCGCAGATCACAAAGAGTCACTTTAAAAATCACACACAAGAAAATTAAAAGTGGACTCTCACACTTGTCTCAAAACCCTATAAAAGAAAATTTTGAGGAAAACTTCTAAATGAAAAAAGAAAGTTATTGTTGTGATCAAACCTAAGTTACTGACCACTATGATAGAGACCCAAAAACCTGAGAAGTATAACTCTTGTCAAAGGAAAGCATGACTGCCTCACCTTCAACAAAAATTCTCTCTATAAGCACACTGCTGACAATTCAACAGCAAGCATGTACACGCGAGCTGTGTAAAGTCTGAGTGCATGTACATGTGTGTTGGCCTTATACAAGCTGCATGTATATATAAAACTTTGAGACAAATGAAAATCCAAGCAAGACAGCCCAGACAGAGACTACTGGTACTGAGAACCAGAATCTCTTGAAGACTCAAACACTTACTTTAACAGAAAAAATAAAACAATTCAAGGAAAACTTCATAGAACAAACCAATCCGAGGTGAAACCTAAGCTATAGACTACAAACAACAAAGACTAGAAAGAGTTCCATAAAACCCTTGAGAAGGACTAATTCTGGAAGGGAAGAGGATGAATGCCTCTCTAAAAGAAATTTTCTGGAATCATACACACGACTGACACTTCCTCAGCTAGCGTGTACACGTGGGCTGTGAGAATGTAGGGCATGGGTACATCCATGCATACATTACATAGGCCACGTGTACCTCTGTGGTTCTCAGAAAAAAAATACAGTCAAGCAAAGAAACAAAGATATTTGGTATGGAAGACCAGAATATTTGTTAGCTCAAAACTTTAAAAATAGGAAATGAAACCAGTTCTTAAAAATACCCAAAACATGTTCCCAGAAACCCTAGAGGCTTCCCCAGTACGGTCGCCAATTTTGTTGTGAGTGGGAAATCCCTCTACAGACTATCACTTAGGGTTTTATTATGCATGTAGAAAAGACCTAAAGATTCCTAGTTTCTACCGTCGTCCTGAACCTAATCCCCATTATTCTCAAGCAAATACATAGTTAAGAAGATCAAGTGAGAATACTTTATTTCGGGCATTTGATATCGATCCTTCTTCACGCTTGATCTCTCTTTGACTACAACTCTCCTCCCAAGGCTGACCTGCATTCACATAAAAAAACAAAGAACTCCACATGCATTTGATATATAGATTAATGGGTTAGAGATTCAATCAACATGTGTGCAATAAACCATGAAAATCTCATATGATGGGACGGGAAAAGTACTTCTTTATTATTAACTTCAAAAAATTAACTTACAATGATGAAGCCGACCACTTCTCCATGAACCTAGTCCTGGGCTCCTCTTCAGTTGTCCTCCAAATTTCTTTGCTCTATATTTCTCTTTTCACAAGGATGGCTAAAGGTTAGGACAAAGGGAATGCGCAGTCGGGTATAGTTTCTTTACTATGATTCTCCTCCTCCAAATGGGACCCCTAACCCTTCTTCTATAGGCTAGAAGAAGCTAGGTATTTGGTCGAACCTTTGGCCATGCATGGATAAAAGGTTTAGTTAACTCACCCAAAGCTGTGTGTTCCGTCAACAACTTTCCTTTTTTCGTTCTTTTGTAGGTACATGCGGGTTGTTTTGGGTCAGCTAGCATGTACACGCATGCAATAATGGAGAAAGGTGCATGGGCCTTTATAAAAGGTGTTTTTAAGAAGAGTTGTTCAACAGTGTTTTGGTAAAGAAGGAATCTTAGATGGCCTGATTCCAGGTAAGCATGTTTGGTGAAAATTAGGGTTATAACATGGAGCTTCCCTCAGGTTGTAGCCTGAGAAACTAGGGGGTCAAATCCTCCTTCTAGTTGTAGTTGGACAATTGGAAGTTGGTTCTTCCTTGAATGTAATTCAGACATATAAGAAAAACAGTCTATGTTTTTCTCCCGCATTGGGCTTCCATGTAAATATTGGTGTACTGTGCATTGTGTGGATGTGTTTGTTATTGTTTATTATGCACTGATGAATGTTAATTCTTATGATACAGTAAGATATTGATGATGAATAGATGAAAATTGTTGAATAAGTAAAA
>JZKD02S1201321.1:705697-730788 GCA_000966675.3 Picea glauca
AATAGTGGAGGTCATTCAATGTAAGGTGGACTAGGTCCACTATATTATTAAATAAGGCCCACTATGGTAGTTAGATATAATAAATGAGTAATTAGATATAATAAATGTAAGAAGAACATTGAATGACCTCCACTATTATCACTATGGGCCCTCTAGGCCCCCCACTACCTCTCTAGGTACCTTACACAAGTCTATCTCCTATTAGAAGGTATAAGAGATCCGAGGTAGATGAGTTGCGAAGAGAAATGAACAAAATCAAACCTCCTACATTTGATGGTGAGAACAAGAAGGATGAAGATGCAAAAACATGGTTGCTAGGCATGAGGAAGTATTTTCAATTGCATAATTATTCTTCTCATGCAGAAGGTAGAATCGTTATCTATCAAATCAAAGGAAAGGCCTCCATGTGGTGGGATAAACTTGTGCAGGTACAACACATTGTAGAGAAAAGTGTTACTTGGAGGGAATTCAAGAAGTATTTTGAGAAGAAGTACTTGACTAAGAGATACTATGACAAGAAAATGAAAGAGTTCTTTCAAATCAATTTTGGAAGTATGACCATAGATGAATATGAGAGAAGGCTTCTTCAATTGCAAAATTATGTCTCTTTCATCAAGGATGCGACAGTCAAAATTCAAAGGTATTGAAGTGGATTTCCATTTTTCATCAGTGAAAAAATATAGTATGATGATCCCAATACATTAGAAGAGACCATAAGGAGAGCTAAATGCCTATATGATCAGTAGAAAATAAGGCCAACTTTCCAAAAGGCTTGGGAAGACAGTAATAAATTCAATATGGATTAGAGGAAGAAGGGAGCTAAGTCACCATTCTTCAGAAATAATCCACAAGGACAAAAAACGCCTAAGGAACCCAAAACAATTGACATGGGGAGTCAAGGGACAAGACAAGCACCTATGCAATGTTGGGGTTGTAAAGGGGACCATAGGTTCAGAGATTGTCCTCATAGAGGTGAAAAAGGTAGGGTTGTTCACAATATACAACGAGATAAAACAGTGGAGGACATGGGAATATATGTGCCAAGGATTTATGCAGCCTTGGACAACAAGCAAGAAGAGTATTAGTCCCACATGATTGAAGTGGAAGGTATGATCAACAGCCAAACCCTTGCTATTTTAATTGATTTAGGATCTAGTCATAGTTATATAGACCCTAAGATGGTGGAAAGTTTGTAATTGCCAAGAAGAAAGCATGGGAAATCCTGGTTGGTACAACTGGCTACAAAAGTCAGAATAAAAGTTAATGAGATGGTTAAGTCATGCCTCATAGACATGAATGGACTGAACACCAAAGCAGATTTAAACATCTTTTCTTTAGGTTCCTATGATTGTCTAATTCAGATGGATTGGTTGGACCAACATCACACTCTCTTAGACTATCAAAACAAAGAATTTACTTGCCTGGATGAGGAAGGGAAACCAAGGAAGGTATAGGGAATCCCCAGGGTAGTAACCATTCATGAAATTTCAGCATTGCAGCTGAAGAAGTGTTACAAAAAATGATGTCAAATAATTGTAGCTCATTTGGTAGAGACACCTAGAGATAAGGTGCAAAATTTGGAGGATTATGCAGTCCTCGAAGATTTTGAAGATGTGTTCAAGGAGGTACCCGGACTACCCCCAAGGAGATACATTGATTTCTCTATAAATTTTAATGCCTGGAGCAGTGCTAGTATCAAAGACTCCTCACAGAATGAGTACACCAGAATTGAAGGAGTTGCAAATGCAGCTTGAAGAACTTCTGAAGAAGGGGTATATACGCCCAACCATATCACCTTGGGGTGCCCCAGTCATGTTTGTAAGAAATAAATATGGAACACTAAAGATGTGCATTGACTTCAAATAGTTGAATAATGTTACTTTTAAGAACAAATATCCTCTACCAAGGATTGATGACCTCTTTGACCAATTAAAGGATGCAAAGATATTTTCAAAGATAGATCTCAGATCAGGATACCATCAGGTAAGAATTAAAGAAGAAGATATTATCAAGACTGCCTTCAGGACAAGGTATGGTCATTATGAGTTCACAGTGGTACCATTTGGATTGTCAAATGCACCAGCTATTTTCATGTGCTTAATGAATGGTGTTTTTCGAGAGTATTTGGACAAGTTTGTCATCGTCTTTTTGGATGACATTCTTATATATTCCAAGTCAAAGGAAGAGAATGAACATCATTTGAGGATTGTGTTGCGAGTATTAAGGGAGAGTCAATTATATGAGAAATTGAGCAAGTGCTCATTTTATCATAAACAAATTTATTATTTAGGGCATATCATTTCAAAGGATGGGATAACAGTGGATCCTGAGAAGATAGAGGCCATTAGAGAATGGTCAGCACTAAAGAATGTGACAGAGGTGAGATCATTCATGGGTCTTGCAGGCTACTATAGAAGATTTATTGAAGGATTCTGAAAGATTACACACCCAATCACTTCTTTGCAAAGAAAGGGAGTGAAGTTTTAGTGGACACTGGATTGCGAGAAGAGTTTCCAACACTTGAAACAATTATTGACAAGTGATCCAATATTAAGGATCACAGGCCCAGAAGAAGACTTCATCATATGCACCAATGCATGTAATGAAGGATTTGGTGGAGTCCTCAGTCAAAATGGGTTTTTCATATGTTACGAATCAAGGAAGTTGAAGGATCATGAAAGAAACTATGCCACTCATGATTTGGAGTTGGCAGCCATAGTGCATGCCTTGAGGAAATGGAGACACTACCTCATGGGAAAGAGGTTTGAGCTAAGAATAGACCACCATGGTCTGAAATATTTATTTGATTAGCCAAATCTATATGCTAGACAAAGTATATGGTTAGAATTTCTAAGCGAATATGACTTTGATATAAAGCATATCAAGGGGAAAGAGAATAAAGTGGCTGATGCACTCAACATGAAGGTGCGTGAATTACATGTTACAACCATTAGCATGTACCAAAATGATATTAAAAGAAAAATTATGGAGGTTGCAAATGTCGATCTGCAATACAAAGAATTGGTAGCAATGCTACAACAAGGTAAAATGCTTAAGAAGGTGGATAATTATAAGTTGGGAATAGATGGAATATTGTTGCGCCAGAACAAGATTTTTGTTCCAAATGTCCAGTACTTGAAACGTATGATTTTGCATGAAATGCATAATGTTCCTTATGTAGGACACCCTGGATATCAAAAAACCTTGGTAGCAATCAAGAGCCATTACTTTTGGCCAGGTATGAAGAAAGAGATCACTGAGTACATTGCTAGATGTAAGGAATGCCAGAAAGTGAAAGTTGAGAATAGGAACCCAACGGGGTTGCTGCAACCTTTAACCATTCCTGATTGGAAGTGGGAAATGGTGACAACAGATTTTATTACAGGATTTCCTAGATTAGGCAAGTTGCATGATTCGATCATGGTGGTGGTGGACAAGCTCACGAAATATGCCCATTTTATTCCATTGAAAATTACACACAAGGCAACAAAGGTTGCTGATATTTTCATGAAGGAAGTGGCATGATTGCATGGGATTCCTAAAACAATTGTATCCGACAGAGACCCGAAATTCACTTCGAATTTCTGGAAAGGATTGTTCAAAGGATTCAGAATGAATCTGAACTTTAGTACAACTTATCATCCTAATTATGATGGATAGACAGAAAGGGTGAATGGGGTGATAGAAGATATACTGAGAATGTATGTGATGGACAAACCATTGAAATGGGAAGACTACCTACACTTGGTAGAATTCGCGTACAACAATGGGTATCAAGCATCATTGAAGATGAGCCCATTTGAAGCACTTTATGGAAGAAAGTGAAATACTCCAGTAAGTTGGGATAATCCAGCTGATAGGACAGTAGTTGGGTCAGAGTTGCTCAGGGAAATGGAGGACCAGATGACAAAAAATAAGCAGAATTTAAAAGCTGCCCAAGACAAATAGAAAATTTATGCCGATAAGAATAAAAACTAGAGAGAATTCAAAGTGGGTGATCATGTTTTCTTGAAAGTGAAAGCTAACAGGAGTTCCCTGAAGTTGGGAAGCTACGCCAAGTTAGCAACCAGATTTTGTGGGTCTTTTAAAATCCTAGAGAGGATTGGTCCAGTTGCTTATATGATTTCATTTCCTGCATCTATGTATGTTCATAATGTATTCCATGTATCATTGCTAAAGAAATATATCCCTGATGCTAATCATGTTATTGATTGAAATGTGATTCAGGTGGAACAAGAAGGAACTTTTTAAGTGCATCTGGTGTGCATTTTGGACTGAAAAGTCAAACATCTCCGGAACCGAGTCATAGAGCTTGTAAAGGTTCAATGGACCTGGTACGATCTTGATGATGCTACTTGGGAGCATGAAGATGCAATGCGGGCATAATACCCGCATCTTTTTGAATTTTTTTGAAAATTCTGTTATATATGGGTGTATGATGCACTAAGGACAGTGGATAAATAAGGGGAGGGGATTGTAATATCCCTTGATCCCAATTGTAAATATAATATAAATGTACTTAACTTGGTGAGTTGTTTTGACCTCATTTGGTAATGCACATCATGTGGCATAGTGCGTGCATGAACTACGCAGTAAAATGATGTAATATGTACATTCCAGGATACTGCGCACAGTAACTAAGGTTCACACAGTATAGAGGACAACGAGCCTCATGTATATGATATATTTTATAGGCTGGTGAGCTGGTTATTAGAAGCTGGGATGTTTATGTTTTGGTATTAGGCCAGAATGCCTAGATGTTAAAGGCCAATGCACCTACTTTGTACATGGCTCATGATTAATATAAAATACATCGCTGTGAGTAGACCAACCGCGATAAAAGATATGGGGGACTGAACTTCACCAATTAGGGAAAGGGAGGGCCAAAAGTCAAGGGAATATTATATTAATATTTCCTAAAACATAAAGTATGGATAATTATTTTATCCTAAGTTCTAAAGTTGGGGACAAGTGGACCAAAGTAACTTCTGATATGACAAGTGTCAAGTTGGGGACATGCATTCATATCATGGCATAACTTAGCTCATTTGGTGACTTCTCACGGATACCTTACAAGAAACCCGACCACCATTATTTGCACAAGGACTTCCACAAATATTTCACAATGATTCTCTTCCACACTTAGTTATCCAGCCAATGATTCAATGACCATTTCACTCATGCATTTTGTTATCCCTGAGACAACCATTTCACCATTCTGGAGCATGTTCCCATAGCCCTTTTTGGTTGGTGTACCTAGTTATCTTGGAGCGGGATTGAAGAAGCAGTTTTTCAGGCTCATGAGCAATTCTCCGAGCGAGAGAATTTCTAGGGATTGATTCCTTAAGGTGCTAGATTGCAGATACAACTCTATGAGACTTCCAGTCTGGCCTATTGCTGAAGCCCTGGAAGGGAAGTGGGGAAACCAAGGGACTATTGAGCAGGGAAGGGGAACACTTCCTTGGGTGGGACAAGAATGTGGGGAATGAGAGGCTGTAGGTTGTTAGTTGAGTGAGCACATGAGACAAATTATTTCCTGTTGTCCATGAGCCTTGGCCTAGATAGGAAACTTTTACCCTGGGTGGAGTCCAGTCCCAGCTTGGGGGTGACCCACCGTTGAGAGTGATGAACAGTGTAGTCTATGGCTGGGAGGTTCATGGATGGTCTGTACACAGTTGGTGACAATATTTGCAAGATAAGTACTAGGTGTATGATAAAAATGATATGTTGCTTTGTTATTTACATTCCTATGTTAAGGTTTATAATATATGTGATTATAATTGCTTGTATGTTTATGGGCCTGTAAATGTTGCATATTTGTAGTTATTGTTATTTCAGTATAAAATTTGTATGTTACAGAAAGTAATTGTTTGTTTATGTTTATATGTAAAGATTCCACGAGCGTGTTGTATGTATATGTCTTAGTTGCATGTAGTTTAAAGAGTAAATTTATGTGGCATTGCTCAGTTGACTACTAGGTATGTTACTGTATGTTCTGCAGTATGGGAATGAAAGTGTTCCCTAGAGTAGCATGGTCCAACTTGTTAAGGCAGGGAATGTTACCAAATTGCACCAGGCATATAGACCTCCTAAGACTTTGAACCATGACTTGGGATGTCATACGCATTTTCCACCATCGATCTAGATCTATTAGATAGTTTAAATCTTATTTTTCCATGAAATGGATTTCCTTCAAATAAAACAATTGTGATTTAATTATGATATGATCCAATGATCATATATGGTTCTCAAAACTCCCCTCTCAGACTCCTATTTGGATGAAACACTCTAAAATCTATACTTTGATAGTTCAAACCTTTCCTTTCTGACTCCTTCTAATGGAACAACCTCCATCATTTATCATCTAAGATCTACGGTCACGCTCACCAATCCTCACTTATGTTACGCCAGGTCTTCGTCAAGGGAATAACACGTGGATTCCATGTGTCAAATTCTCATTCATGGATACAACTTCCAGGTGTTACTTTCCCATTCATGCAGTTTGTTTCCATGTGTCCACTTCTAATTCATGGATTCCATCTGTCCTGGTCTCTATCAATTGCCATGTGTCTCTTCCTTATTCATTGATCTATTCAACACTAAATAGATCTCCACCATTGATAGATATGGCCCTATCAGAGTTCCTCTAGATTATGGACTCCAATAAATATACTCTGAAACCCAATGAAATGTCACCACACGTCACCTTCGTAGCATCACCCTGGATTACTCCGAACCAATCTGAATTGTTTCTTGGTTCTCTCTCCTGCAATCTAAATCCTTGATTGGAGTTTGGTTCTAGATATTTCGAACCTTTGGATGGCTGCTACAAACCTTTCCATGAGGACTCTTGATAACCATCGATCTCTCTTCTATGAGATACGATTGTATATGTTGATTCCTTACTTTGTGGTGTAACCAACATCATTTATATCTACACCTCTTTGAGTGATCATCATTGTTGATCAAACCTCCCTTTGTGAATTATTTTTCCAACTTACAGTCTGATAGACTTATTCTGAAATCCTTGACATTGTCCCATCGGATCCTGAAATCAAGGATTCTTATTATCATTGATCCTTCCAGTTATCAACGATCACTATTGGATTTTCATTTCTTTTCAATTCTAATCCCAACCGTTAAACTCGTAAATGATGTCTTAGTATGATGAAATCAACTCTCACGGTTGATTCTTTACTTTGATCTAATATCTCCTATTGCATGATGCCTGCATAAGTATTTTTTACTCCTATCTTTGACTCTCCTATGCAAAAAGTTGGATTAAAACTCTATTCCTCCTTGATTCTTCTCCAATTTCACTCTAAATAAGGTCTGATTTGGCTCACCTTTCAACATTTGAATGATGCTTGACCTATCCCAGTCTCAATTCCTTTCAATGTCACCCATTCCTCGATTTGAGGGTTTCACACATTTCACCTCGATACTTTCATACACTTTATAGAGTCAATATGCACTTTAATTACTCAACACGAAACCATTAATACATTTAAAGGTATCCACTTCCCTTGGAAATAGAGGACCCATAAATATGAATATTCTATTAATGAATATGTACATGAATTTATATAAGGTGGTTAGCCTTCTTGGCCTGATATACATTAAATTGACCTATACTCGGCCTGTAGGCCACACTTGGCCTCTTACACACAATCTCCCTATTCTTCTCTCTATATAGCTTGGACCACATCTCTTCCCATAGTTTTACAATATTTAAAACGAAAGGATTCTAACACCAGAATTTGGTTCGGATCCTAAAATCTTTCAACTATCAATCTTTAGGACCTCTCATATCCTAAAAATACTCAACTACTCTTGATATCTCTCTAAATATTACAAACTCTCAATATTTTCTTAAACAAGGCATATTCGATTACATATTAATCAATCTCAAACTTAAAAATCTCTATCCCATGCAATTCTTCTATAATTCCAATAAAACATAGAAAAATACAATAATTCAAATACCCCCTAGGTCTAATCAAACTAAGTTATTTTGGAGGAAAAAATGTTCCTTCATCAAACTCTCAGGGTTAAAATGTTTCATGATATCCTGATCATGTGTCTTCAATTTCTTTAGTATTCCTTAATCCCATTGTTGATGTTGTCCTTATGCTCTAATGCATAATCTCTTTACTATTGTCTTCCATTTTCATGGATCCCAAACCTTATGTTGTTTTCCACTTTCTTTGTTGTTTGGTTGCTTCCTTCCTTGTTTTCTGCAACCTTCCAGGTTCCCATACTTTAATATGTTGTTGCACAAAATATCTTCTTCCTTCAGTAGGTTGTATTCACATACTAAACTTCTTATGTTTCCTTTGATAAATCCATCTGGAAATTCCAATCATATGTTTCCATACTTTATGCCATCCAATGCCCATTATTTTATTAAGTTGGTGCTCATCATTGTTGTAAGTTGTCTGCTACAACTCATCACAAAAATTATGAATGGCTTCTGCCATCTCCTTATCTTCACATATCTCTTTGTCGCCATCTCCTTGAGAACACTCCTCATTGAATATAAACTTATGCAAACAAAATTGCATATCCTTAAGCTGCATGCTCAATCTACATGACTTCTCTTGGCTCAACCAAATTACGTTCTTGGAATTTATTAAAATGGCAGGTTTGTTGTAAAATAATTATTCCTTTTTGTAAATATTTCTCTATGGAAATGCACCAATCATCTCCAATACTAACATCACCCTTGACTTCCATTTCTCTTTTATAAAGTTACATACTTTCATCATTGTAATATTGTATAGCCCATTCCATGATTTCATTCACTTCATCAGTTGAAGTATCTCCAAGCCAATTCATTGTCTTCTATACACCTGCATTTATTGAACATGCATGATCTTTCTTTTTACAGTTTCCAAGAGACAATGATGTCTTTCATCTTAATGAAAAAAAATTATGGTCCAATCCCTTTCCCATGAATTTACAAGGCAATCCCTTATCAACTCCATCATATTCCATGTCTATAAACATATGTTCAATCAGAAACTTCTCTACCTCATAAATTTCTTCCAATAGTTTCAACTCTGCATCAAGGTTTATGAGAATTTCATCTGAAATTTTCTCTCCATCTCTCTGATAATTTGAATGGTTACTTTCACATACCAAACTTTTCTTGTTTGTTGCACCAACAAATCCTTGTAATAGGCCTTCAACATCAACATTAGCCAACTGGGTATGGGCTCTTTTCTGATCACCTTTATGAGACAATGTAGCCTCATCTCTTGTTAGAACATAAATTAAATTATGTCATCCTTCATATTCATTTATGACGAATTTAAGTAATCATCCATCATATACAAAACCTACAATGATACACAAATTGTCAGATTTAAAAATATAAGGCTCTTTATCCCCACTCGATGCCTTTGATATCATCTCTTCATGCCAATTTGAACTTGCCCAATAGTTCATGAAATTTTCAACAAATATATCTTTAGCATCCTCATCATCATCTACTCCAAGGACTAATCCTTGCTCTGGTTCACAATAGTGAACTTCCCTTTCATACTCAGTTGCTTTGAGTTCCTCCTTCAATATAGTGCACAACATGTGCTTCAACCTCACTTGCAACATATTCCATTTCACCTTCCTCTTCCTCAATGTTCAACCATACCTCTAGAATTCTGCATATTCCTGTAGAAAATACATTAGTACACTAAGATGTACTTTCAATACATCCATCTCTCTCTAAAATTCCTCATCACTTATCCTCTTTATGCCAACTTCCTTGGCATTTTCCTTCTTTTGGATGTGGCTCCTTCCTAAAACTCTATCATGACTATCAATAGTCATATCCATCTCTTCGCATTTGAACATATCTTGTTCACAGTGAGTTGCATCAATCCTCTCCTCTATAACAAGCCTCAATTCTTGTTACACAATACCTTATCAAGACTTCCTCTTGAGCTTGACCTCTTGGTATCATTATGGTTCTCTCCTCTAAACCTTCTAAGAACTCATTTTCTCTTCTATGGATTTTTCACCTAATCAAACTCTCTAAGAACTCCTCTTGTTCTCCATACTTCCAATATTCATCAGGAAGTCTCTACATCACCCCTTATTGTAAGGTTCTTCCAAAAGCTTATTTACTTGAGAGCTCTAATTTCTCCCTATTCCTCTATCACAACTTCAATAGTTGTAATGGTTTTTATCATACCTTGTCCCTCATCTACTACTACCTGTATTCACGGTTCTTCATAACTAGAGTTAAATACAAAATTTTTACCATTACTTGCAACATCTACTCATGATCTTTTATTCCCATTCAACGCACTTGAATGGACAACTCTGTGTCACAATGCCTCTGCAACATTTCTTAAATCAATTATAGAAGAAACTAAATTTCCTCTTTCCACTCCAGAGTGTAACCTCGCTCTGATACCAAAAATGATGACCTCTCAGAATTAAACCCACATATGAAAAAGTTAAAATAACTTACTCTACATAGCTCCAGGATCTTGAGTTGTTCTTGATTCTTTAATTCAGACCAATAAACCCCTTTTAATAGAGCCCTCGATTCTCTGTCGACATGCCCGTGGAGTTCTTAACTTAAGAATTCATGGATTGATTTAATCTTCTATACCAGGCGTATATACCTCATAATAATTCAAACCATGAATTGGGCTATAATATTCATTTTCCACTATCAATATGGATCTTATCAAATAGATTAAACCTCATTTTACCATGAAATCAATCTTCTTCAAATCGAATGGTCATGATTTAATCATGATCTAATCCAATGGTCAGATTTGGTTCTCTTACCTCCCCTCTCAGACTCCTATTTGGCTTCAACACTCTAAAATCTATACTCCAACAGTTCACACCTTTCCTTTCAGACTCTATCGATTGGAACAACCTCCACCATTGACCATTTAAAATCTACAAGTCATGCTCACCAACCCTCTCTTCTGTTACACCAGGTATTCATCAAGGGACTAACACATGGATGCCAAGTGCCAAATACTCATTACTGGATCCAACTTCCACGTGTTACTTTCCCATGAATGTGCTTCATTTCCACGTTTCCACTTCTCATTCATGTATGCCATATGTCTCGATCTCTATCACTTTCCACGTGTCTCTTCCTTATTAGTTGATCTATTCAACTCCAAATAGATCTCCACCATTGATTGATATGACCCTATCAGAGTTCCTCTAGCTTATGGACTTTGATGACTCTACTTTGAAACCCAAGGAAAGGCCACCATGTGTCTCCGTCGTAGCATAACCCTAGATAAATCCAAACCAATCTGAACCATTTTTCGGGTCTCTCTCCTGCAATCTAAATCATTGAATGGAGTTGGGTTCTAGATCTTTCAGACCTTTGGATAGTCGCTCCAAACCTTTCCATGAGGACTCTTGATAACCATCAATATCTCTTCTCCAATATATGATTATATCTGTTGATTTCTTACTTCCTGGTGTAACTAACATCATTGATCTCTGTGCCTCTCCGATCGATCATCATTGTTGATCAGACCTCCCTTCGATAATTATTTTTTCAACTTACACTCGGATAGCCTTATTCTGAAATCCCTGATGTTTTCTCATTGGATCCCGAACTCATGGATGTTTCTTGCCATTGATCCTTCTAGTGATCAATGGTAACAATTGGATTTTTATTTCGTCATGATTCTAATCCTGGTCTTCCAGCTCACGAATGAGGTATAGGTCTAATGAAATGAACGCTCATGGTTGATTCTTTGCTTTGATTTGATGACTATTATTTCATGACATCTGCAAAAGGATTTTTGACTTCATTCTTTCACTCGCATGTGCATAAAGTTGGATTCAAACTATGTTCCTCCTCAATTCTACTCTGATTTCACTTTGAATAAGATCTGATTCAACTCACCTTTCAATAGTCAATTGATGCTTGACCTATCCTTATATCAAGTCCTTTCAATGTCACCCATTCCTCGATTTGAGGGTTTCACACATTTCACCTCGATACCTGCATACACTTTATAGAGTCAATATGCACTTTAATTATTCAACACAAATCCATCAATCATTTGAAATGTATCCACTTCACTCAGACATAGAGGACCCATAAATGCAAAGATTCTATTAATGAATTTGTACATGAATTTATACAAGTTTGTCGACCTTCTTGGCCTGAGATACATTAAATTAGCCTCTACTCGCCCTACAGGCCACACTTGGCCTCTAACACACAATCTCCCTATTCTTCTCTCTATCTAGCTCAGACCACATCTATGCCTGTATGCTTAAAATATTTAAAATGAAATAATTCTAACACCATAATTTGGTTCAAATCCTAAAATCCCTCAACTATCAATCCTTAGTACCTCTCAGATCCACAAAATCCTCAACTACTCTTGATATCTCTCTAAATATTACAAACTCTCAATATATTCTTAAACAATGAAGTTTCGATTACATATTAATCAATCTCAAACTTAACAACCTCTATCATATGCAATTCTTCTAGAATTCCAATAAAACATAGGAAAATAGAATAATTCAAAGACCCCCCCTAGGTATAATCAAACTAGGTTATTTTGGACGCAAAAATGCTCTTGCATTAGCATTCAACTTGGAAAAACATTTATACTCTTCTGTTACTTTTTTTTTTCTAGTTGCAATATATTATAATTGAATGAATTAGAATATTTTTATAATGACACTTCACAAGTAACTTGTATCCTAAATCATGTAGTGCAATGTTCCAAACAATAATTTGTACACCATGTATCATTTAGTGCTTCATCAAGCAATGGATTTGAGTTCTGCACAAGGAATTCATTCACTGAGTGACCTTGGTTAAGCCACCTCATTCATACTTTAGGTATCTCTACTCTATTCTGAATTGGGTTTGTGTTAAAATACAACAATTCCATGGTGGATTCAATGTTTAAAATCGAAAACAATTCAAGTTTTGTAGGTGGTGGAGGATCAAGTAGTGACTCCATGTGGCATACCAAGTGTATTGCCTTTCTAGAAAACTCGTAGCATAGTAGAGAATAGTGCAATCTCAATAATTTTTTCATCATAAGCATGAAAGACACCCTTGCCTCAACTATTTTTAGAGCCTCAACTACATTCTCAGACCCTCAATTTCATCATTGTTAGAGCCTACAAAATTGCCACTAAGAAATTTGTTTCTTTTTAATGATTTGTTAATTCTGAAAATTAGGAGAAAAAATTAATACACTAGGGTAATAAATTCACATCACAAAGAATTGAACCAACTAGAAATTTGATTCATGAAATTTCATAAACATTAACTTTTTTTTTAAATAAATTGAATCAATATAAAATTTAACAAGTATTACAAAGACATAGGTTACACAATACATGGGTATGGATAGCTGATAGGTTTTCTCTTTGAATGTCATCTACAGAAGGTCATAACTCTCACTATTGTCACCAAAGGGGGGCTTAGGCCCCCCTCCCCCAACCTATGCACGTCACACACAAGTAGGTATTGTACCCTCTGGGGTTGAATCCCCCAAATCACGACTCTATGATTGATGACACTACTAGACCAGAAGCTCCCTCGCTCGAGGAGCCCGTGCCAGATGTTGAAAAAACATCTACACAAAATACACATTGGAGACCCAGACATTGCATCCCAAAGGTTTTGGAAACTCCTATGTAATAAATTTTCTCTCATAATATTGGAAGATACTTACAACACATGAAAGATCACACACTAATTGGTAAGTTTCTAAGTCTCTGGCTGAACGAGAGGGATCCAATTACCTAGAATCATTCTCAATGGAAACCCACGTGTCATATTGATTTGAAGATAGGCTCTAAAGGGTTATTTATAGTTATCTTTGAAAACCCCCATGAAAGAGACAAAATCTTTGAAGTAGGGCCTTAATTATTCTGCTCTCTTGGCCTTCATCTTTGATTTTGGAAGGATAACTTCAACACAAAGAAAGACAATTTTTCATATGCTCATGTTTGGGTGTGCCTCTACTCTCTTCCATGTGAATACTGGGAGAAATAAATCTTGGATGGAATCAACAATACCCTAGGAAATTTTGTAAAATCCTTAGAAGCCATAAGACAAGGATGATACACAATGTATGCTAGAATTTGCATTTACATTAATGTATCAATTCCTACTCCTAAATCAATCCTCTTATACTTATAGGATGTAGAATTGATTCAAAACTTGGACTATGAGTTCATTCCTTTTCATTTTCGTTGTTGTCATGAACATGGCCACCTTTACAGAGATTGTTCCCTTCTAAACCTGCCTCAACCCTCTAAATCTAACCCCAACTTGGACAAAAATGGTTTCACTAAATTCCTTCTCACCATAGGCCAAAAAAAACGCCTACCACCCAAGATCCATCTAGGTAGAATAAAACTATGATTTCCAAGAATCGTTTTGATCCCATCATCTCTCTCCCACGAGACTCGAACATGGTGATTATAGAATCTCCATCCCCTGGCTTCCCTATAAATAGAAAACACAATAATTTTCCACTCTCTGATGACCCAACAATTCCCAAAACCATTGTAGCCTCCCCTGAAATGCCTCCTTTAGAAGATTCCCCAATCTTGTTCCCTTTAAAGGAAAGGAAAGACCTAGATGCGAAATAAATGGAGTGAGAGAGGATCAACCTACCGATTATTGTGGATTTGGTTTGAAAATAGAAAATGAATTCAGTCCCCCTAGAGCACATTCAACTTGTTCAAAAGGCCCTCCACACAATCAGGAGAGAAACTATGGATCCCTTGGGTGATACCTCATCAAATCCCAATCTAGGCATTCAACCCAATAAGCTCAAGCCTAGGAAAAAACCCTTCTAGTTTGAGAATTATTTATTTTTTCACCCAAATTTCCTGAGCAGTATCAAATCCTGGTGGGATGGATCCACGCATATTAAAGGATCCCTGATGTATCGATTTCAACAACACCTTAATATCTTCAAGCAACATATTAAATCTGGAATAAAAACAAAATTAGAGACATCTTCTAGGATCATAAACTCCTAAACTCGTAGATGAAGATAGTCTAGCAACATATTATATTACAAGGAAGATCTCTAGATTTGGTGCATCAAGAAAATATATTGGCAGAACAAATTGAGGAAAGGCATAAACAGGAAGAAGTGCTTTGGCGGAAAAAATCGAGGATCTAATGGTTGAAGGAAGGAAATTGTAATTCCAAATTATTTCATCATTCAATGATTTAGTGTCGTCACTCCAACCACATAACTCATATTATCTCGAGTAAAGGTAATAAACTCACCACTCATTTAGATATCAATAAAGATATTACTTTTGTTTTCATGAACTTCTCACCAAGCCTAAAACTGATCGTATGTAATCCATTCAAAATGTAATGCAAAACATCCTTTTCCTAATCTTTGAGAACCAAAATCCCATCCTTATAAGCCCTATCTCCCTTAGAACGAGAGTTGAAGCAACCAACTTTAGTTTCACAATAGGAATATCCCCTGGTCCATATGGCTTTACCTCTAAATTTTTTTAACATTGTTGGTCGATTATTAAATGGGATGTCCTTGAGCTAGATCAGGAATCTCAAAGAGTATCAAGGGTTATACCTACCTTGAGTGCCATTTTTCTTACCCTAATTCATTAGGAAGATAAGGTGGTTGATCCCAATAAATTTCACCCCATTTCCCTTTGCAACATCATTTACAAGAGAATTTCCAAAGTTATTTCTCTTTTCCTTAAACCCCTCCTACCCATTCTAATTTACCCATATAAATATATATATGTGTAGGGGTGACAAATAATTGAAATTATTCTTCAAAGTCGCCAAAACCTCAGGGATGTTATTTAATATGGATACGTCCAAAGCCTTTGATAATTTGAGTTGGAAATTCATCAAGGAAACTATTATTTCCTTTGGTTTCCATAAGACTTGGTTCATGTGGATAATGGGTCTGATCATGATCCAGGTGGATATCGGTGGCCACCCACCTTTTCCAACTGGCTCACAATTTCCTGGCAATTTTGGTAATTTACTAATTTTAGCAGTTTTTAACTTCCGAGGCCATTTTGAGGCCCTAAAATATGTTTTTGAGAAAATGGGCAGAAATATGGAACTTCCTTATATATTAACCCCAAAATGAATCTCCTCTATGATACCTTTCCAACGAGCTATCATGCGCCTAAAATGAAGATCGTATGCAAAAGTTACGACCCCATGAAGTTGATGTATTAACTTACCCAATTGGGGCCCACATGACTTTTGGCACTTCATCTCCTAGGGATAGGTTTTTGGATGTCTAGGGTTTTTGGCATTCCTTTTTATTGTAAAAAGGCCTTCAGAGCCTCATTGTAATCATCTTCTTGTGAATGCGAGTAACCGTCACATCTCTTCTCAGAGATAAGTTGACACCATTCTAACGAGTCTTTCACTCTGTATTTTTACAGTATTTGTACATCTCTTTCATTAATAGAAATCATGTATTACTATATATCTGTGTTTATGGTTTCATATATGATACATTTCTGTTATATTATTGAATATTTGCGATATCTCTATGCATTTCTTTATTATATCTCCGCTCTCATTTCATGTCGAAAATAATCCGGATCAAATCTCCTCTTCTTTTTTCTCCCTCTTGATCAATAGCTCCCCCTCCTAGCCTTTTTTCCCCTCTCGTTGTATCAGAAAAGGTGATCCCCTTTGTCCTTTCCTTTTCATCCTTATGGATGAAGGTCTAGGGAAAAGTATCAAGGTTGCGATTGATGATCATAAAATTCAAGGCATGTCTCTTCATCATTTTGTTGATCCCTTAATGCATAACCAGTTCATCGATGACATTATGTTGATGGGAACCCCCTCATCGTGTGAATATCAATCATTATAACATGTTCTTTACAATTTCATGGAATCCTAGGATACCTCCATTAGTCATATCAAATCCCAGATCTTATTATTTAATACCCCACTCTCCATTCAATTCCATATCACCTGAATTCTTGGTTATTGAAGAAGATCCCTTCCGGTCAAGTATCTTGGGGTTCTCTTACTTGTTTCAGGGGCCTGCAATAACTCATGGGAATACCTCCTTTCCATGATTAGTAAAAATATTTTGAATTGGACCTTCCATTCCCTAAACATTTCTTGCATATTAGTTCTTCTAAAATATTTTCTTCAAGTGATTCTTATATATCTCTTCTTGACATTTGTAGCCCCCCCCAAAAAAATTAAAAGTTGTTAGAATAATTTAGAAAAAATTCATATGGAAATGCACCCGATCCTAAAAAAAATGGTCTTTGGTTGCATGGAATACCATTTGTATTACCAAGTCTAAAGGAGGCTTAGGCATCATAGATCCAAAAATTCTCAACAAAACTATGGGAGCCAAAACTTAGTAGAGATGGCTTCAATAGAAAGTAGAATTACGGAGTCGAATATGGAAGTAGAAATATTCATATCATATAGATAGTTCATATCTCATCAGGATGATAGATAATTACACATGTTTCCTCATCTGGAACTCAACATGGAAAAATCGGTGGTTAATTGAATAATACAACTTTTGGGAAATATGTAATAGGAAAGTTTCTCTCTTATGGGAGGATTGTTGGTAGCAACTTTTAGCTATTTAAGATGATAACCTTAGCCTCCTCAAGTACACCCTCCATACTCTCCTTGGGAAGAAAGTAAAAAATGACTAGGCCAACACTTCTAATTCTTTGGAATGACACACCTGGCATATCGACCAAGATCACATTCCCCTCCAACTTAGATGCCAACTTCAATCCCTATTACAACTTTTAACTCATAGAAAAATTTGAGTCTCCTCCCAACCTGATAAACTAAGATGGGGATATTGACCAACTGGGAAATTCAATATCAAAGAAGCATATATTTTAGCATCCCATCATCCTCACCTCCCAGAGGAAGATGTATGGCAAAGAATCTGGAAAAACAATCTCTGGCTTAAAATAACCACCTTTCATTGGCAAGTAGCGCACACAACTATTCTCAATTGGGATCATTTATGCAGAAGGGGATTCATTGGCCCTGGGTTCTATGTCCACTACAATCATCATGTAGAAACATTGGAACACCTCCTTATCTTTTGTCCCTTCAATAACTCTCTTTGGGTTCAAGTTGTTATGGATTTTAGACAATCAGACTACAATATGAACTCTGTCATATCCACAATCAGTTCTTGGCGTGATATTTTCTTTGTCAATCTGATGCTTAATCAAAGTTGGATGATCTTTCCAGGGTTCATCCTTTCAGAAATTTTCAAATAACAAAACCACCAAATCTTTAAGGATCAATCCCAAACTAAGGAGATAATCTAGAGGAATACCAAGAAAAATATCCAGGAGACTATATCTAAAGAATATTGGGACCCAACTGATCTTCATTGTGCCCCTCAAGAGCGTTGCCTCCTATATTTATGGATATCCTCAACCCATAAACCCTCTCTTCCATCCCTATTCCATCTCCCAAAACCTTCTATACCCTCCTCTTGGTCCCTCCCCAGCTAGGTTGAATCAAACTAAATTTCGACGATGCTTCTAAAGGTAATCCTGGTCCAACAACTTATGGTGGAATCTTTAGAGACAAAAATGGTCAGATTCTTCATATATTCTATAACTATTCAGGAATCAACTCCAACAATTCCACAAAATTATGGGCCCTAATAAAACATCTACAAATACCCCACCATAATCAGTTTCATCAACTCATTGTGGGCGGGGATTCCCATCTTATCCTTGACATGCTAAACAAGATCCAATGGGGCTCATCTTCATCCAATATATCCACCCATTGGCGATTTGAAGCCTTGATTGATTTATCATGTTCTTTTATATCAAACATTTCATGCTTGTTTCCCTCCCCTATAAAGCATGAGGAGAAGAAAGTGGTTGATCTTTTATCCAACACTAGCCTTGATAATCACTTGGATGTTAGATGGGATAACCTTCCCAACCTCCCCTTGAGGAACATTTGTCTCACTTTAGTTGAAGCTGATGTCCAGTCCTTGGATGCGGTGCTTATCAATTCAAATGATTATGAGGGAGGAAATATCGAGGAAGTGACTTTCTTGAGGAACTGACTGGTTGTGGGATTCTCACCTCATCCCACACCTGTCACTCAGGCATCAAATTTGCATGACACCCCTATTCATGTCGAGGTCCTTTTATGGTCACACGGGATAGGGGGTTATTAGTATTAGGTAGATGTAGAGAATAGTATCACCCACAATGAAATATACCATATGAATAATAATATATGAAATAGAAATATTTAGTAGTAGTAATGGAACAACAATATTATAGCTAGAACAATACCAGGATAACACCAGAAAGAGCACCTTTATTAGAGATAGAAATGTTCACTTTCCTCTTCGAGGGTGAAACCTCCAACATAGAAGAGATCTATAAAAATAATCTCCAAGACAAAATATCCCATTCCTCCTATTCTTATTTATACTAATTATACCTTCTAAGGAAACGTCTAGAGGAAGATCTTTCTAGAAGTAGAAGCTTCTATTAGGTCTTCTTACATTGACTTATTGTCCTTTATATATTGGATATTGTTAACTAAATTTGGCATTTATTACATAGAAAACATATACTACTAACTAATGACCCATGGAGAGGGGTTAGGATCAGATCCTAACATGCCCTCCCCCTTCAAAAAAATCCTTGTCCTGAAGGTTGTAGGTGCGGAAACTACTGGAGTATGATCGATGGTTCCAAGGTCACATCCTCTTGTGATGTGTCATTCCACTTGAACATCACTTATTTGATAGTTATACCACCCAACTAACTTTCACAGTGATTGAGGAATGATTTTTGTTGGATCCAAAGGTATCCTTCTTCAAATAATTATGAAAGGATGGTTTGGACAAAAAAATTCTCTCCCACCACTTTCTTCAAACAGGAAACATGAAACACCGTATGGATTTTGGAACTAGAAGGAAGGGCCAATTTGTAGGCCACTGAAATAATATGCTTGATGATCTAGTAAGGACCATAAAAATTGGGTGCCAAATTTTTATTTCCCTAGGATTTGAGATATGTTTTCTTGTAAGGTTGTATATGGAGAAACACCTAATCACCTTCCTGAAAAACCCTTTTTGAATGGTGTTGGTCTTCTTGTAATAGAACAATATTTTTTGTTTCATTTATTTTAGAAAATGGATGATCTTATGGACATACATTGGGGGTTTGACTTCCTGAAAGGAGAGGGATGTTATGATAATTCCCACCCCAAGAAGGAGGTAAGGTTGTGGGAACCTCAAATACCTTGGGGTACTTTTCCAAGATAAATTGCAGGCTAGGAGGAATGAACTGAGAGGCATGTTCAGTGACCTAGATGGCATTAAGTTGATAAATCACACCATGGTGTCCTTTCTTCAAGAGTTTTTCCATCCTATGAGAGATGATGATTTCAGGAGAGCCCACTTGAAGACCTTGTAGGGTATATGACTGAGCATCTTAGGTGAAGCTCATATTAATTCTTTATAATCCATTATGATTGTCCCTAGAGTGTGAATCCATTCCACTGCTAATACAATATCACAACCACCCATTTCAATAGAGAACATGTGGATTTTTAGATGATAATCACCCATTTGGAGTTTCACATTCTCACAACGGCCCCCACATTTCATAGTACCACCATTAGCGACGAGGATTTGAAAACTGGAAATAGGGTGAACAAAGCAATGGATCTCATCAACCAGCATGTGATGAATAAAATTATGGGTTCTACCACCACCATACTATGCTTGATGTAGCCCTTGATCTTCAATGTTTGCGGGGCAGAAATACCCAAGAGTGCATGAAGCGATATGACAGTTTCCTTTGGTTCCATAGGGGTTACTACTGGAGCTTTGGCATTATCACTTGGTTGAGCCTCCTCTGGGTCAAGACCCTCATATGATAGGATGTATTCATAGGGAGATGAAATTGATGCATCAATCTGAAAGAACTTTTTCTCTCTATATTTATGCCTTGGGGAATACTTTTCATCACAATAGTAGCAAAGTCGGGGAAAATTTTGGGGTCTAAATTTCACCCATGGGCTAATTTCCATGCTTTTTCCCAAAAATATATTCACCATTCTAAAAATTATTCACCCAAATTCTATAGGAAAAAATTATTTTACCTTAAAAATCACCAAAGTTTTATAAAAACTATATAAAATCCTTAGAAATTTGAATATTTTAACAAAACTATCGCCAAAAATTTATAGTTGACATGCAAAGAACCAGTAAGATTCGCCAAGGTTTCTACATTTCAAAATAAATTTCCATCCTTAAAATTATCCCTGAGCAAAGTCCTTTCTTGTGACGTTCTTCCATTTCTTTTAGAGATACCTTTTGGACCTTCAAGGTTTGTGTCAGAGCTAGGTTATCCTCGAGCTAGAATGGTTTGGGAATGTAGCCTTTAGGGTTGGATCCTAAATAATGGTCTTTGCATCTTGTGATAATTGACATTCCTTCAAACAAGTAGTAGGATGATGCATACTCACATGAGCCCTAATGGATTTCTTTAAACCACTGATAAAACATTCATGGTAAAATTCATTAGATAAGCCCTCGGTTCAGATAGACTACTATTCAAATGTCGCCATGAAGTCTTTGACTGATCTAGTTTGGTGCATCTTAGTGAGATTTCCCAAAAAATGTGATTCCCTATCAAAACGGGCACAAACTACTTTAGTGAACATTTTCCAAGTGGGTAGTCCCCGATAACATTTCTTAGACCATTGCCACCACTACCAATGTTCTTGATCCAAGTACAAAACCCATACATGGAGTTTGGTCTCCTCATCCTGGATATCATGAAGGGAAAATTATTTTTCCATTTGAGAAACCCACCTTACGGGGTTGGAACCATCAAATTTATGCATGTCAAGTTTGGGCACCTTATTTCACGAGGGTGGAGAACCACAAGGGGAGCTAGATGAGTGATTATACTCATAATGGGAAGACTGAGGGTCCTCGAGATTGGGCTCAACATTCTTACTCTTCAGGAGTTTCTCCAAAGTGTGAGATTGATTGTCAAGGCAATTTTGGAAGGTGGTGGTCATGGAGGCCATTTTTTGTTCTAGTTTGGACACCTTGTCCTCCAAGGTTTCTTAGGACTAAGAGTCAGTACTAGGCATGGTGGAGGATTAAGTAGTAGAGGAGATGTCAGGATGGAAATACGGGCCTAACATTGATAGGTACCAGCATGATCAAGACAAGGAGAGGAATCTAATGGGATTGGTCTCAACTAAGGGCATCCCAGAAAGGGTTGGGTATTCCTAAAAACAAATACTTAAAAATGAAGGGTACCAATGCGATCAGAATGAAGAGAGGAATCCAATGGACCAAGTATCAAATAAGGGTGCATCCTGGACCCATAGTTTTTTTTTACTTTTGTGGAGTTATATTGCGATCTGAATAATAATGCAGTGACGAAATGGCCAAATGGTTAACAGGAAGAAATGTGTAGGAATTTCTCAACCAAAATGCAGGAGACATAGTTTCACGATAATATATCTTGTCTGTTTTGTTTATGTTTCTGTCCCAAGGATTAGGATATTCAAGGTTTCTACAGACAAGGTTTTTCCCTGTGGTATAACTCTTTGATATATATGTGGGGTGCAACAATAGTACTCAGCCCAATATCTCAAGGAACCAACTAAAGAGGCTAGACCGTGCCCTTAGTCGAACTACTAGACTACCTAGGTACTAGAGAGTATATTCTCGAGTGTTGTTCTTGGTGTTGGATTACTGAAAGGGGGGTGAATCAATAATAAAGCAAATCAATCCTTTTTAACCATAATATGCAAGTGTTATATCAATGTAGAATTATCATCCAATAGTTGAAGAGTAAATAAGCAATGAAAAAATGAGCAATCATACACATACACAGTACACCAATGTTTTTACATGGAAACCCAAAGTGGGAGAAAACCACATAATGTTTTTTCTTATATGTCTTTAAGAATTACATTCATTAGAAGCACCAACTTCCTTTTTTTTCTATCTGCAACTAGAGAGAGGCTCCAACCCCCTAGTTTCTCAGGATACAACTTGAGGGAAGCTCCAACTCCCCAATTTTCTAGCTACAACTAGAAGGAGGCTACAACCCCCTATGTTCTTCAGCTACAACCAAAAGGTGGCTACAACCACCTGTCCTTGCCCTATCCAACCACCATGACGTATAAGTAGAATGATGGAACCACTGTCACACTATCACCATGAGATATATTGTTGTAAACCTATACCAATAAAACTGTACCAAACAATTTGTACCAATAACCTAAACCATGCATCAACCATGCAACAACCTGTACCTCAACCTGTACCATAAACAAGTGCATCAACCATGCACCAACCTGTACCAAAAAACCTCTAATCAACTTGTACCATAAAAAAATGCACCAACCATGCACCAACCTGTACCTCAACCTCTACCATGAACAAGTGCATCAACCATGCACCAAACCTGTACAAATAACCTGTCACAACAACTTGTCCAAACAACCTATCACAACAACCTATCTCATCAATCTTATCAACGAAATCATATCTACTCACCAATATCAATCACCAAGACGACTCTCAAATATGTGCATCAACCAAGCATATCACAACAACTCATAATCATCACCAAGATCAATATGTGCTTCTAAGAATATACCAATACAAGTATGTTGCATCATCCATAAACCATGTGTCAACAATACTACTAACAAGTGCCTCCAACTATGTACCAAGTATGTACCAATCATGTATCAACTACTCATCAACTATGATTCATCCAGATGTACCAACATCATAAAGTGTACACCTCACGTATGTGCCAACTCATCAACTACTTGTCTCAACCATGTACCCAACATGTACCTCAACCAAAAACCCTCATAAATTTCATCATCCAAATCTAATTTGTAACTCTGTAATAGACCTGTTGTATATGATCACATAACTATTGGAAAATGTTTAACAGGTAGGATATGCTTGTCATTGATGGAAAGTACAACAGTGATGATGGCTTGAGTACAACAATGATGATCAATAGACAAATATAATATAAGTCGAGGAAGATCGAATGATCGAAGGCAACGCAACATTGACAAAATGATCAAAGGCCCGAGAAGCATTTTTGATCGTTAAATATCATTCAAAATTCCTGAAAGAACGAGGGCCATCAGATCAGAATATAGACAAGAAGAGTGTTGAACAGGAGGACAGATCTCAGACGTCAGATATGAGCGCAGGGTCCGACCACCATTGGATCGAGGAGAACCTGCATGATCCTTAAAGAACAAGGAGAAGCAGGCGTAATTGCGATATGCGAAATCATGACTTAATCTGAGCCATCAGATCGAGGTTGAATCTGGACCGTTGATCCCAGTCCATGTCGGATTTTCGAGGATCGTAAGTTAAACATGTCAAAGATTATTAACATTAGGAATCCTGAAATCGTGATATGCGATATTACGATTTAATTGCAGCCGTTAGATCAAGATAAGATCTAGACCGTCGATCCGACTCATGTCAGCAAACCATGTCAGCTAGGAACATGTGGCACAACCAGGTAATGACAAGTGTCAAACTGATTCAACATTCCAGACACATGTAAGTCATGAATCATAGTGACATGTGGTAGTATTCAACAAGTGTCAATCCACATGTGACGTCAGCAGATTTACACCACTTCGGAGTTTTGAGGATCGCATGTTGGAGATGTGAAAGAAACAATGCAACAGGAATTTCGATATCGCGATATGCGAAATCGCAAAATGATCTGAACCATCAGATCAAGTGTTGATCTGGACTGTTGATTCCAGTCCATTTTGGAGTTTCGAAAATCGAGAGATGGAGAAGTCAGAAAATCTCAACATTAGGAGTCACGAAATCGCGAAATGCGAAATTGCGAAAGTTCCTTATGCATAAGGTTGTGGTCATAACCCTTGGAAACATAAGCGAGAGATGGAGGAAAGAGATAGAGAAACCAAGCTCATTTTAGGGGATCACGACTTGGAGAGGCAAGAACTCAATGAAACAAGAGTGTCGAAATCACGATATGCGAAATCACGATTCAATCGCAGCCAT
>JZKD02S1201321.1:740871-756693 GCA_000966675.3 Picea glauca
TGTAAAGAATGTAACTATTACTTATCATATAAAGAAAAAGAGGTTTTTACCCTTTATGGGTTTCCTCAGGAAATATCTGTCTCTGTGTATCACATGTGTGTGACTGATATTGAATGTGTTGTTGTTTACTTCATTGCATTATTGTGATCATCATTGAGTGCCTTGTAAAGATTTTCAAAAGAAGCATAATTGTTTAAGTACAACAACAACTGATTCACCCCCCCCCCCCTCTTAGTTGTCCAACAATAACTGCAAACCTTCCTTAACTTTAACAACAAGAGACTAGCATTTTCATCAAACTTTAGTTTAGTCTCAAATGACTAGTTTTGGATTGGTCAACAACCCTAACTTGAAATAATCATAATTATGTACTTGTAATGAATAAATATCATAAAATAGTAAAAAATGTTCTTCAGTGTGTTTTATGCAATTCTTTTAGGTTTCACTACTTGGAACCTCTCAGAAGAGGAGTTATAGAAAACATAGCATAGCTTGGTTAATTCTAGCTTATTCTAGAGAGTGAACTTGTACAACATGCCCCACACAGAATATTTGTTGTATGGATCTAAAATACCATATGATAACCAGACTAAATATGCATCAAATGTAATAACATTTCATAAGATAGAGGCAAAAACATAATGGGGTAAGCGTCACACAGGTGTAAAGCCAAGTAGTGAACAACTTCTCCATATTAGTCTTCAAAATCATATGTCCATAACATATCCCAGCTAAAGATGTCTTCACTACTAACAATGATCAATATTTAAACTATATTAGGATTCACATACTCTTATCATGCAAGATAGAGTGCAATCCCCAAAAAATACATAGTATTACAAAAATAGTGAAACTAGAAACCACTCATGTATGAGTTGGTTTGTCAAAATAAATAAAAGTTTTATCAACATAAAAGAAAGAAACTAATGAATAATAGAGCATATGATCCAAGGTGTTTTCTCCATGTAATCAACATCATAATCATCAATTTCCCATAGATAGAAAAAAGAAATTTGATATTCAAAAAGTAATGCTAACTAATATTCAGAAATAGACTCGCTACAGAATCATAGATTTTGTAGCTAGTCTTATTATTAACAAAAGAAATCAAAATGAAATCTCCCTATTTTGATTTTTCATAATAGAGTAAACTAAAATCAAACAAAATCATTTTTTACCATTAGAAATTAGCAAATGAAGGATCAGACAGTTCCGAATTTATGATGGCTTTGAAACTAGTTGTATTTTTTATGATTATATTACTGGATCTCTTGGGTCTTTTATTTTCCCTTTCCGTGTGTTCTTTCAACTCTTGGTTCTCTCGTTCCAGTGGAGAATTTTGAGCATCTAGATGTTTTACTTGATCCCACAACAATAGAATATCCCTGTAATAGCGTTCTATAAAATCTAAGAAATTGTCACAATGTACTGGTGCAATGGCATATCAATGTGGAATGTAGTTAGCAACAGGTATTTCGTGCTTCCTTGTGGCTTGTTTAAATTTGTGACTAATGCCAGAAAAACCTTATTTTCCCTTGATACACGGGGGTAATCTAGACACAAAGTCATATTGTTCAACTTGGGCGGTAGTTTTGTTCCTGGGACATTGGTTGTCCAGATCTTCCTGAGCCATGAAATCATTTATCTCTTGATCTGAACATTTATCATTAACCTCGATCGTAGATATTGACATCAAATGATCATTTTTCCAATTCCTTAAATTCCTAGAAATCAATCGACCATACCTCTTATTCCTAAAATTTAAATCTGAGCTCTATTGTTTCTTACCCTTACGAATTTTCTTTACGATAGGTTTATCATTGTGATTCTAATTAGGTTCATTCATAAGCACAAAGGAATATTTTACTTTTAATTCGCCCACTGCCTGTTCCAACGATTTCCTGGGCAAAAACATACATGGTAATTTATTAACCATGGGGGTTTCCAAATCAATAGACACAAATTCATTAAATTCACGACCATCAGGTGAATTGAAACCCTGACTTTTGGTCACAGGACTATCCAAATTGGGGTTTACATCAAAAGGCAGGATGATTGTATTTTTGTCCTGGGAAAAACCATTTTGTCTCAAGAAAATATCCCAATGGTCCCCAATTGTGATAGATTTCATAGCAATAGGATTTTAATGAGCCCGTGATGAAAAAGACTCGACAAAGAGTTCATGCTCTGTCACTTATAGAATTTTGACATTTTATAAAGGCTCATTAACAAGTAGAACGACATGTTCAAATCAAACCCTATGAATAACATGAGCAGACATATGTGGTATAAAAAGAACAAACCATATCAGCCTTCACATGTGATGATATGTTTCAAAATTAAAACAAGGTTGTGCCATCTAGGTTTCAGAAAAGAAATGGGAATACCTTTAGGGAAGAAGGTGGATTTGTGGGAGACCGTGAATAAGCTCCGTGGAACATCCTCCATTTTGGCATTCTTGAACCATTTTTCACCTTCCAGCGGGAGTCCTGTCACCCGAGCTATGAAATATTATGTTACTTCCAATTGCACATCCCCTACCTTGGCCATAAAACCATCAAATGTCTGTGAAAAGGCCTGTGCGACCACGATGTTGTAGACTTCGAATGTCCTGAGGAAGACATCCCAACCATGAGCCTTCAGGTCATATATGGCATCATCATGGGAAATAAGTGCTTGGAAACCATTTGCATCGATTCAAACCACAGGGGCCATGGACACTATGCAATAGACACAAAAGATATCACATATGGTAGGTTTTGGCTTCCAAGAAATGAGTAGCAGAGAGAGATCTATGAAAACTAAAATGGCCCAAAAACTAGGAAGTTTGGAGACTGCCATGCTACAATTACCTAAGTTTAGAGATAGAGGGAACCAAAAGGCACATATATCTAAGAGCCATTTCCCATAATGAGTATCAAACCCTTGATTACCATCGAATTCCAATTTGAACAATGAATGGTTTCATTAATTCCCAGGACAACAGGGTGAGGTGTAGTTGTGGGTACAACAAACCAGTACCAAGCGACATGAATGTTGATATGAATGTTGAGAGCATGAGACCCATATATAAAGTTAACCCAATGTTTTGTGAATTCATACAATTCAAAAATTACAATCAAATGATCAACCAAGGAACCAATTAAGTCATGATACCCATAAAACATAAAGATTGTGGTGGTAATTTAATCAATGAATTCATAAAACATGAAGCTTAAAGATATATGAGTGCCTTCAAAGTGGAATTTTCTTAGGTAGAAGATATAATGACAAATCCCAGACCAAGTTTTTATTTAAATTCATGCTTACAGTCATGAATTTTAAAACAAAACAAATGAAAATTCAAACAAAAAACTCAATAAGATAAGTTTAACCCAATCATCGCCTCGAAGTCCAAAAACATGAATGTTCATAAATTTAAGGAGGTGGCATCTACAGAAAGGTGTAACCCCTTTGTGGTTATTTTAATTGTGATAAAAATCGACAGAATTGGTGGCTTCCAACAACTCTGTGATCTTAGCCTTATCTACCTCTGAGACAAAGTCCTTATAGAATTTGGTTGCATCTATGGCAGCTTTTGCTGCATGGGAGGGATGAAAAGAGTGAGGATGGGACAACTTCCTTCCTCTTAGGGCCATTTCCAGAATGATAAAAGGGGAAAATAGACTAAAAACAAAGGTAAGAGAAGTGGGAGAGTAATCAATGTATCTGAGGAAGGATGAAGTAAATCACTTCCCTCACAGATCGAATTTAACACATTCAAACTCAGTATGTAACCTCTTGAGTTACCCAAATCAACATCCATGATTGATATCATCATGAGGGAGGATATGGTTTGAAAATGTGGGTTCATCCTCATCATTATGAAGTTGATTTCTCTCCATGTTCGAATGACGCTCACCACCTCCATTTCTAATGTTGTTCCTGAACCTAGAGACCTCACAGACCTGCTCACCATCATGTGAATAAAATTTGTGTGTTAGGATATGATTCTTACCCCTCTCCATGGGTCATTAGTTAGTAGTATAAGTTTTCTATGTAATAAAGGCTGACATTAGTTAATAAGGCCTAAGAAATAAAGGAGAATAAGTCAATGTAAGATGACCTAATAGAAGATTCTTCTTCTAGAAATATATTCCTCTAGAAGTTTCATTAGAAGGTAGAACTAATATAAATAAGAGTAGGAGGCATGGGATATTTTGTCTTGGAGATTATTGTAATAGAGCTATGCACTGTTGGAGGTTTCCCCCTCGAAGAAGAAAGTGATGGTTGTTATCTCTAATAAAGGTGTTGTTTTTGGTGTTATTGTAGTATTGTTCTAGCTATAATATTGTTGTTCCATTACTACTACTAAATATTTTTGTTCCATATATTATTATTGATCTAGTATATTGGAATTGGTATCATAGCTCCTTCATGGGAAAAAATTGTGAGGGTAAATTTTTTGTCAGGGTTGAAACATATTATGGCGTCTTTAAGCTACAAAGATCTGTCGTTCTGCACATAAACCTATTTTTGAGGACTCATACATGTAGGTAGTACAAGTGGTACTTTAGTGCACATTTCTGGCCACCCTTGTAACCCATGTTGGTACCCATTCGAGTGGTAGCACATCAGACAACACATGTATACATATTGACCTACATATCTTGAAGCTCTCCATAGATAAACCAATCGACCTCCTGACTGCTATACTCCATTGAGTGTTGATTAATTGGGTTGGTTTTCATTGATGTCAACCCTTGAAGAAAGTCCGATAGAAAATTACGGTAGCACAAAGGTTTGGGTAATGGAACCAAGTTTGTTTGATGTATAATGCTATGAGTTTTTATATATTTTCAGGTAAGACTATTCTAGATGGGTAGCACATGTCATGTCATTTCTCGTGGTATGTGGAATGTCACATAACTCCTCATGGTTTGAGATTTATGGCCTTACGAATTTGGAGGACCCTCATATGTTGGTTTGAAGCCCCAAAAGGTCAAAGAAGTCAAAGTTCTTGCAAAGAAGAAATTGTTTAAATAATAAAGTGAAGTGGCAAATTCAAAGAGGATTATTTAAATAATAAAGTGAAGTGACAAAGTCAAAGAGGATTATTTAAATAATAAAGTGAAGTGACAAAGTCAAGGAGGATTATTTAAATAATAAAGTAAATGGAGAAATTTCTAATTATCGAAAGTGGTTAGAAGTGGGTCAGCCCTAAAATAAGGAAATTGGATTAAGATGGTTAAAAGGTAACCCCTTGAGGAAGCTAAATGAAAGTATAAATAAGAGGCATGCCTCTCTCATTTTAATCAGACTTGAGAATATTGAATATCTATAGGTGACTGAGGTAACCAAAGGATATCTAAGCCTAATTTTAGAGGGAAGGTGAACTAAAGAAGGTCGAAATTCAAGGGTGGATAAATTCTTTTGATGATTCTTTCTAAGGTATGTTATTTACAGGTCATCTAACCATTTTCGCAATAACATTTTTTATACAATGATTCAGACCGTGAAATTGGGAGGCCATTGAGTAAACATATCCAAGTAGTTGTGGTATGCATTTAAGCTTGTGGGTCATTGTATTTTTGGAGTTACACTCCATGGAAAATAGGGTTTGTGGATAGTCCTGAAACTAGTCTAAAACATGTGTTTCAGGTACAAATGACATAACGTCTTCATAACATATCCAAGTTTAGTAAGACCAAATGTGTTGGTTAGATTACATTCTGTAGTATTCTATGTACAATTTTAAGATCCATACAACAAATATTCTTTGTGGAGCACACTCTACAAGTTCTCTCTCTAGAATAAACCAGAATTCAACAAAGTATGCCATTTTTCCTATAAGTCCTTTTCTAAAAGGTTCCAAGTAGTGACACCTGGAGGAATTGCATAAAACACATTAAAGAAAATTGTGTACTATTTTCAGATATTTATTCATTACAGGTACATAGTTATGATTATTTCAAGTTAGGGTTTTTGACTAATCCAAAACTAGTCATCTGAGACTAATGTAAAGTTTGATGAAAATTATAGTCTCTTGTTGTTAAAATTAAGAAAGTTTTTCATGTATGTGATCATATACACCATGTCTATTACAGAGTTACAAATCATATTTGGATGATGAAATTGTTGAGGGTTTTTGGTTGAGATACATGTTGGGTACATGGTTGAGACAAGTAGTTGATGAGTTGGCACATACATGAGGTGTATAGTTGATGATGTTGGTACATCTTGATGAGTAATAGTTGATGATTAGTTGATACATGATTGGTACATACTTGGTACATGGTTGAAGGCACTTGTTAGTAGTATTGTTGACACATGGTTTATGGATGATGTAGCATACTTGTATTGGTATATTATTAGAAGCACATATTGATCTTGGTGATGATTATGAGTTGTTATGCTATTCTTGGTTGATGCACATATTTGAGACTTGTCTTGGTGATTGATCTTGGTGAGTAGATCTGATTTGGTTTATAAGATTGATGAGACAGATTGTTGTGATAGGTTGTTTGGACAAGTTGTTGTGACATGTTATTTGTACAAGTTTGGTACATGGTTGATGAAATTGTTCATGGTATAGGTTTAGGTACAGGTTGGTGCATGGTTGATGCATTTTGTTATGGTAGAATTTGATTACAGGTTGTTTGGTACAGGTTGGTGCATGGTTGATGCACTTGTTTATGGTACAGGTTGGTTGGTGAAGGTTTACAGTAGTATATCTCACAGTGATGGTGTGACAATGGTTCCATAATTCTACTTATAAGTTAGGGTTGTTGGACGGGGAAAGGACAAGTGGTTGTATCTGGAGAACATAGGGGGTTGTAGCCTCCTTTTGGTTGTAGCCAAAGAATTGGGGAGTTGGAGCTTCCCTTAGGTTGTATCTTGAGAAACTAGGGGGTTGGAGCCTCCTTCCAGTTGGAGCTGGAAAACAAAGGAAGTTAGTGCTTCCAATGAATTTAATTCTTAAAGACATATAAGAAAAAGGATTTAGTGGTTTTCTCCCTCTTTGGGTTTCCACGTAAAAACACTGGTGTACTGTGAATGTGTATAATTGCCCATTTGTTCATTGCTTATTTACTCTACAACTATTGGATGATAATGCTACATTGATATAACACTGGCATATTGTAGTTAAAAAGGATTGATTTTCTCTATTACTGATTCAACCCCCCTCTAAGTAATCCAATAATTGGTATCAAAGCAGGTTCCTTGAAGAAACAATTTAACCACTGGAAGGAGATCAAGGATTATTCTGAGAATGGAGTACCAATGTTAAATGGTCAAAATGGTTTTAAGTATGAGATGTGGAGCAGAAGGACGAAAGTATTTTTATAGGCACAGGGACATTGTATTTGGCTATCAATTGTTACAGGATATGATAGTTCAAAAAGGGAAAACACTGCAACCACGAAGGAATTGAAGAAGAATTAAAAAATAGCAATGGATTTCATCTCGTAAGGATTACCTAGTCCAGTAATAGAAAATATTGGTAAATTCTCATCATCCAAAGAACTTTGGGATAAGTTACATGACATATATTCTTCACCCATCACAAATTCAGAACAAGAAGAAATATGATCATCATGTCAGACAGATTCATAAGAGGAAGAGTATGAAGAAGCATTAGTTGATTACATAGAAACTTTGATTAGTGAAATTGAATATCTAAAGAAAGAAAGAGAAGAAAACAATTCATCCAATAAATAATTGATGAAGCAAAAGGAAATTGTTCAAGGTTTTGAAAAAGATCAACATGTCAACAAGAATTTAAGAGCTCAACTAGAAGAGGCCATAAGAATTGAAGAAACTATAGAATATCAAAAGAAATGTTTAGAAGCCAACATAGCATCACAAAAGGAAGAAGCAGAAAAGAGAGAAAATATACTGATGGATCATCTCCTGGAAAGAACGAATGACTTAAACCAACTTGAGGAAGGGTTTGGTCAAGAAGAGAGAAGACTTGAAGAATAAATAATTACATTGAAAATCCAACTTGAAGAAGCAAAGAGAACAGAAGAGGTCATGAAGTCTCAGATAATGAAGAAATAAGAATAGGTTGAGAATATTGAAGAAGAAGTTGTCACACTAAGAGTCAAAATTATCAAGCTCAACAAGAATGTTGAAGAGATAGAAACATCCACATCAGTTGTAGAGAATGAAGAGAAGCACTCTACCTTGCTAGAAAAGAAGAATGAAGAAAATAGAAATAGTTATTGAGAAGTACTCAAAGGAAGGAATCATGGTTAACCATAATCTAAGAAAACTAATAAAGATACATATTCAAGAAGAACATCCATGTTCAATCCACAAATAAGCTTCAATCATGATCATGATCAGTCAAGGAAAAAATTCAGAAGGACTACACCACAAAGGGTAATAGAACCATATTTTTTGTTTCATTTTTTTTAGCAAATGGATATCTTTAGGGACATATATTGGGGGTTTCAATTCCCGGAAGGAGATGTTATGATAATTCTCACCCCGAGAAGGAGGTAAGGATGTGGGAACCTCAAATACCTTGGGGTACTTTTCCAAGATAAATTCCACACTAGGAGGAATGACCTGAGAGGTATGTTTAGTGACCTATATGGAATTAAGTTGATAAATCACACCATGGTGGCCTTTCTTCAAGAGTTTTTCCATCCTATGAGAGGTGATGATTTCAGCAGAGCCCACTTGATGACCATGTAGGGTATATGAGTGAGCATCTTAGGTGAAGCTCATATTAATTCTTTATAATCCATTGTGATTGTCCCTAGAGTGTGAATATATTCCACTCCTAATACAATATCACAACCACCCATTTCAATAGAGAACATGTGGGTTTTTAGATGATAATCACCCATTTGGAGTTTCACATTTTCACAATGGACCCCACATTTCATAGTACCACCATTAGCGATGAGGATTTGAAAATTAGAAATAGGGAAAACAAAGTAATGGATCTCATCATCAAGCCTACGATGAATAAAATTATGGGTTCTACCACCACCAATCAATACCACCAACATCCTATGTTTGATGTATCCCTTGATCTTCAATGTTTGTGGGGTTGAAATATCCAAGAGTGAATGAAGTGATATGATGGTTTCCTTTGGTTCCATAGGGGTTACTACTGGAGCTTCAGTTTTATCACTTGGTTGAGCCTCCTCTGTGTCAGGAGCCTCATTTTATAGGATGTATTCATAGCGAGAGGAAGTTGATGCATCAATTTGAAAGAATTTTTTCTCTCTATATTTATGCTCCGAGGAATACTTTTCATCACAATAGTAGAAAAGGAAGGGAAAAGTTTAGGGGATAAATTTCGCCCATGGGTTAATTTCCATGTTTTTTCCCCAAAAATTATTCACCGTTCTAAAAATTATTCATGAAAATTCTATAGGAAAAAATTATTTTACCTTAAAAATCACCAAAATTTTATAAAACCTATAAAAAATCCTTAGAAATTTGAATATTTTAACAAAAATATCGCCAAACATTTATAGTTGACATGCAAAGGACCAATAAGATCAACCAAGATTTCTACATTTCAAAATAAATTTCCATCCTTAAAATTATCCCTGAGCAAATTCCTTTCTTGTGACGTTCTTCCATTTCTATTGGAGATACCTTTTGGACCTTCAAGGTTTGTGTTGGAGCTAGGTTATCTCGGGGTGAGGATGGTTTGGGAATGTATCCCTTAGGGTTGGAGCCTGAAGGATGGTCTTTTCATCTTGTGATAATTGGCATTCCTGCAGACAAGTAGTAGGATGATGCATACTCACATGAGCCCTAATGGGTTCCTTTAAACCATTGATAAAACATTCAAGGTAAAATTCGTCAGATAATCCCTCAGTTCAGATAGCCTACTATTCAAATGTCTCCATGAAGTCTTTGAATGATCTAGTTTGGTGCAACTTAGTGAGCTTTCCCAAAAAATGTGATTCCCTATCAAAACGGGCACAAACTGCTTTAGTGAACATTTTCCAAGTGGGTAGTCCTCGATAACATTTATTACACCACTACCACCACTACGATCATTCTTGATCCAAGTAAAAAACCCATACATGGATTTTTGTCTCCTCATCTTGGATATCATGAAGGAAAAATTATTTTTCCATTTGAGAAACCCACCTTACGGGGTTGGAACCATCAAATTTATGCATGTCAAGTTTGGGCACCTTATTTCAAGAGGGTGGAGAACCACAAGGGGATATCGACGAGTGAGTATACTCATAATGGGAAGACCGAGGGTCCTCGATATTGGGCTCAACATTCTTACTCTTGAGGAGTTTCTCCAAAATGTGGGATTGATTATCAAGGGAATTTTGGAAGGTGGTGGTCATGGAGGCCAGTTTTTTTTCTAGTTTGGACACCTTGTCCTCCAAGGTTTCTTAGGACTGAGAGTCAGTTCTAGGCATGGTGGAGGATTAAGTAGAAGAGGAGGTCTCAAGATGGAAATATGGGCCTAAAATTGATAGGTACCAGGGTGATCAAGACAAGGAGATGAATCCAATGGGATAGGTCTCAAATAAGGGCACCCCAGAAAGGGTTGGGTATTCCTAAAAACAAATACTTAAAAATGAAAGGTACCAATGCGATCAGAATGAAGAGAGGAATCCAATGGACCAAGTATCAAATAAGGATACATCCTGGCCCCAGATTTTGTTTTACTCCAGTGGAGTTATACTACGATCTGAATAATACTGCAGTGACGAAATGGCCAAATGCTTAACAGAAAGAAATGTGTAGGAATTTCACAACCAAAATGTAGGAGACATAGTTTCATGATAATAGATCTTGTATGTTATGTTTATGTCTCTGTCCCAAGCATTAGGATATTCAAGGTTTCTACAGAAAATGGTTTTCCCCGTGGTATAAATCTCTGATATATGTGTGGGTTCTGTTATCACTCCAGGAAATTCTCCTAGGCTGTAAGTCGGAGATGCCTGGTAACTAACTCTTTTTTGGGAAATGTTTTCTCAATATTTGATATGGTTTTGGGTCAAGATGAATATCTGAATACTTGATTGTGTTTTCAAGACTGTCTAGAGATACAAAATCTCACAAGGACTTCTAGCACCGTGGTCAGACAAGGTTTGATTAAATGGGCGAAAGAAAACAGCTATTGAACCAGATTATGCTTCATACCAACAAACACAATGGGTTTAACAACCAAAAAATAACTTATGATTATCAACTAAGACAATTAATCAGTGAGATGATAGTCACTGCAAACTGAATGAGTATCAACAAAGGACTTCCACTCATAAGCTATAAAAGAACAGAAGAGAAAATCTGACACAGAACTGAAGGAAGCTTGCAATTTTTTACAAAATAAGAATAGGTCTTTTCATTATAGTGGCAGCATCATAGCACTCAAAATCGAACCCTTTATTCCTCAAATGTTCCTGGCTTTATAGCCTTTACATACAGTTTCCATATCCTAGAAAACTGGATCTGCTATACTAAAAATACAAAGTCAAATTACAGTTACAAAAAGATAGGGATAAAACCCAAAAAGGAGGACAATCTCTTATGAGTTGGTCCTTAAAATGTGTTGACTGTTGATGACTTGAAGATTAGCCTTCCAAGGCTTATTCAATCTGTTTTTCCAAAGATAAATTCGAGGTGATGATGTGTGGCAAAAAACCCCTGAAATTTTGCCTATGAAAAGATGTCAGATGTGATTAAAACTCTTCCTCTTACCTTATCCCTTATAAATAATCTTTAAATCTGACTTGATAATTCAATATCTGACTATTCAAAGAAGTTTCATCTCATTCTGATTTGAAAAATCCCGATCTGGGTAGAAATTCGAGTGTTCTGGTCATTACAGGCTTTCAGTGGTTAACTGTATTAAGATTTAAGCTTCTTATCCACCAAAAATGCTTCTTTTCAGTGGTTAATGAGCACTTCCAGGCTCGCCTAAACCACCGAAGTCAAAGCTTGTTCAAAAATCAAAATGTCAAAATTTTGATTACCTATATGATTGCATTGCTGTCCCTCTAGGCTCATTTCCAGACTTGGATCAGATCCATGAGGTTGTATAGAAATCTGCATCTGTTGCTGCTTGACATTATTCTTTTCTTCAAAAGCAGTCATTGTAATAAAATCCTGAGAATGTCCTAGTGAGTTTGTGGCCAACGTTGTAGGATTGGCATTAGCATTCGAAACAATGTCTACTCCATTAGTATATCCACGCTCATCTTGGCTTGTTTACGATAATGAGAAGAGATGGTACTACTGAGAACTTAAAGGTATTTGTTGCTATGGAGATGAGAAGTTGAATTGCTGCTGATTCTACTCCAACATTGATTCAATGTATCTTCACCAGAGATGTAACTTATAGATACTTTACAATTGTTGTCTTCAGGATTCCTCTAAAACTAGATTTGATTGACTAATGAGCCAATTTCTCTACCACCTATAAGCTTTGATTTCCATCTCATCCCCAATCTCCTTCAAAACCTGTAACTGCCAGGGAATGATATCAACGATGTTCTTAAATGAAAAAAGAATGTTGCTTACAAATCTGGGATGTGCTTGCTCTTCTTAAGATTTTGTAGTTACCAGGTACTCTGCCTCATGTAGATATGAATCCCTCCTTTCTAGCAATAATCCTGTTTGACTACCAACTGCATCAAGTTCATCCACGAACACAATGCTAAGGGTATTTGCTTTGGCTTCAAATCTAGTACTTTGACTACATGCTATTTCAAAATGCGTTGAAGCTCGGAGTCCAATATCTTTATCATTGGATGAATAGCAGAAAGAAAAAAGTGTAGCAGATCAGTTAATCACCCCATTTTTTGGTGTCCCATCTAGATTGCTATCCAAATTTGAAGGAGATGTATTATCCCATTTAGATAAACGGTGAGAAGATTTTAGAATAATAGAGAAAGCTAAGAAAGGAGAAAGTTTTGCCACTGCATTTGCTACTTCTGTCCCTTCCGTGGATGCATAACTCATGACGTTTCGTAGCAAAATAACAACAATGCCAAATATCATTGAAATTAGGAAGGACATCAGATTCATAATTTTCACTGAAAAAAGATGTTGCTCTAGGGTTTCCGGCACCAAGCTTGGCACATCTTGAAACAGCAGGCAATACTAGGAGGTCGCATATTGCAACAGCAGGCAATACCAGTTCTTTTCTTCAAGTTGGAAACTCCGAGCATATCCATAAATGAAGAAATGCATGAGCTATTCATTACTTCCTTTCGAAGAAAAATCCTTCACATGATTTCCTTATGACACATGGATAGGGTATTTAGCTTCTTTTGATATTCATGTACTCTCAGCTGACTGTGTTCATCTTAACACTTTAATGCACTTGACACTTGGGCGCTGATTCAGTGATATGCTATGTGTTTTCACCACCTGGGTGATATTTCGAGTGCGTTTAGCACTTGTGTGCTCTGCTTGACACTCGGAATTAGTCTTGGGTAATTGCAAATTATTCAACACACAGCTCCATACATTTATCATCACTTATTTCTAAAATCTTCAATTGTGCTGACCACATTTTGTTTGATCTGCACATCCTGATTCAAGAATGGCAGATTTGGGCTCGCTTGGCGTTGGAAACCGTTGTCGCTCCTTCATCTCACGGTGTATCTTGGCACATTAACTCGACTTCACCCAATGACACACAAACATTAATGATGACACTTGGTGTTGAATAGTTCAAATGGTGCAAAATTCGAACAGGTGCTGCGTTGGATTAACCAAACCCTCCACGCATCCTTTCCATGCATATCACTGATCCGCGAATGTCAACAAGGGCCTGTATAATTTCAATTCCAAACACTCATAATAATTTAATGAGTTGTAATAAGCATAGTAGACTTGATGCTCAATATTGGGCTTTAGCATGTGAACTAGGCTTTGGTGACTGTTGATTCATTGGTTGACATATAGCTTGACCTTTGGCGAGTGCAAGAGCAAAAAGATTTTAAATTTGAATGTGAGAAATTTTTCGGTGATTAAGGGTCCTTTGCCATGTACCTTTATGCACCGAAATAGTCAGCTTTTGGTGGTTAACTAGTCGTTTTGAAGACCAGATTAACCACCGAAAACTGTAATTCCAAAACTTGAAAGCCAAGACCCAAAAGAACGACTTTCCCAACTTTATATTTCAAAAATAGACCAACAAATATACTCTAAAAAATTTAAAAATAAATTTTTGGACTTGTTCTTATCTTTATAAATGACGGTGCTCTTTTGGGAGATAACAGCTGGCTCCTACTCGGGGATGAATCCTCCCTGCGAGGTTTCAAGAATTCCAGATCTGATGCCTTTCCTGCTGAAAGCTCAAACAGGACTTTAAACTCTAGTGTTCCATTGGGCATGGAGTCAATTAGCATGTAACATCAATCTTTGAAAATTCTCAAACTCTGTGCAATTGATATTCCGTAAACCTTCAAAACCCGCTTTTATTCAACCAAGTTAAATATTATTTCTGCAGCAAACTGAAAATGCTCGGGCAGCGAGCTTATTCCCTACTCCTATACTAACCTGCTCTATCATTTTCTAGGTGAATGCTGATTTCCATAGAAGCCATCCAAGCAACTTGAACACTGAAGAAATCTTGTCTTTATTACCGATCAACAAATGTTGTTGAACATGCAACCGTAGTGACAATGAGATTTTCAGGAAACCATACTTACCTGAAAACATGGGTGAGTTGAAGAAATCTGAAACTTTCAAAACCTCTAAAAAGCGTAACTCCATGAAGGCTGCCACTGGATCCTTGAAAAGAAGGTAGGAAACATGTTGCTCTTCGAGAAACAGTTGCACATTTATGGCAGCCTCTTGCTTAGCCATGACTGTTCCTCTACAAGAAGACTGATCATCTTCTTGACCTCTTGAGATCAACTTGTGATCAGCAAAAGCTACCATTTCGTTATCAGAATGATGCTGACAAGAGGATAACAAAACAAGATTTCCATCACCTGGATTAGGCTCAGCTGAGAACATATAATTTATTAAGCAATCATCAGTCATCATAGGCTCTTCTTGACTTTCAAACTGATCATAAGCTTCACATGCATACATGTCTCTGGAATATTCGGCGAACACTGAAAAATCTGACTCTGAAACTAAATGGAACTCACATGTTGGCTGCTGCCCCAAATCTTCTCCTACCTCATTTCTCTCCTGCTCAACCATGGTTGTTCCATTGCTGGAAAACTGATCACCTTCTTGTTCCTTATCTCTAGAACATCCTGCCAATGTTGACGAATCTAATTCGAAATCTGAAATGTACTCTCCCTCAAGCAGCTGATCCAAATCTGCTTCATACTCACTGCTTTCTTGCTCGGAATTTGAACTATACTCACAGTCTTCTTGCTCATATGTTTGCAAATTTTCAGAATCAGCTTGCATTCTGATCCACCTAGATGCACATATGTTCTCCTCCACCTCTTGAGCGTCTTCGAACAAGTTCCCTAATGATGAAGATTTTCTTTCTAGCAAGAGAAGGACAAGTTCATTATGTTGAGCCATCAGATAATATACCATGGAAGCGATCTCAGTAGGCCGAATCTCCAATGGGATGTCATAATATGTCCTATGGAACCTTCTGTTGAAAACAGTCAGAGATTTTTCCTTCTCTCTCTTCAAAGTACAAAAACCATTAAGGTATTGATCAAGACATTTATTCTCACCCCAGTGTTTTGAAAAAACATAATAGAAATTAGTCCATGAACCGATTGATCTAGGTTCCAAATATCTAAACCATAAAGCAGCCTCTCTAGTTAGAGATTTAGAAAATAATCTCATAACAATATCTTCATGAACAATTTCCAGATTATCAATAAAATTTTCAAAAGCCTCCAAATGTTT
>JZKD02S1201321.1:761314-800223 GCA_000966675.3 Picea glauca
CCTTATTTTAGGGCTAACCCACTTCTAACCAATTTCCATAATTAGAAAGTTCTCCATTTATTTTATTATTTAAATAAGCCTCCTTGACTTTGTCACTTCACTTTATTATTTAAATAATCCTCTTTGACTTTGTCACTTCACTTTATTATTTAAATAATCATTTTTTACTTTGTCACTTTAGTTTATTATTTAAATAATTTATTCTTTGCAAGAACTTTGACTTATTTGACCTTTTGGGGCTTCAATCCTACATATGAGGGTCCTCCAAATTCGTAAGGCCATAACTCTCAAACCATGAGGATTTATGCGATGTTTCACATACCACCAAAAATGGCATGACATGCACTATTCATATAGAATAGTCTTACCTACAAATATATCAAAACTCATACCATTATACATGAAACAAACTTGCGTCCATTACTCAAACCTTTGTGCTACCATAATTCACTACTGAAATTTCTTCAAGGGTTGACATCAATGAAAACCAACCCAATTAATCAACAATCTCCCCCTTTGGCATTGATGGAAACACTTTGATGCAATACTAAAATCTTATCACTCATGCTCCCCCTAGAGCCATGCCTACATCTATGTGATCAATGATCCCCCTAGAACCATGCCTCTGTCCTCTGTATATGATAAATTTCTTGCCCTTTGTCATCAATGGAAAATGTATCTTTCCATTCGGGGCTACTCCCCTTAAATGAATCGTCTAATATCCAAACCTGATTTGTCCTCTTTATGGTGCTTCCTAATGTACATCTAAGACATATAAGATAAGCATTCAAAAGAATTCATTTTGGAGTAGAAATAACTCTAAGTCTCTGGTGCAGGTACTCAAAGGCTTCCTGTGGAAGTGGTTTTGTAAATATGTCTGCCACTTGTTCTTTTGTGCCCACATATTCAACTATGATGGTTTTTTCTTTAACTCATTCCCATAGAAAGTGATACTTGATTGGAATGTGCATCATCTTAGAGCGCATCACCGACTCTTTGAGATATTGATGGTGCTTTTATTATCACAATATATTGGAATGGACTCATCATACTCAAACTATATATCTATCAGAGTTTGTTTCATCCATAGAACCTATGTACACCATGTTGTTTCTACAATATACTCTGCCTCGACTGTAGATAAATATATTGATGATTTTTTCTTGCTTAGCCATGATACTAAACACTCAACCAATTAGAACATTGCTCCATTGGTTCTTCATCGGTCATCAATGCAACCTTCCCAATCTGCATCTATGTAGGAAACAAGTGAAAGATCCTTTCCTTTTGGATACCATAATCCAAACTCTTTTGTTCCTTTGAGATATCTGAAAATCCTCTTCATTGCTAATACATGTGATTCCTTTAGTGTTTCTTGAAATTGTGCCACTTGTCCAACTGCCTGCATTACATCTAGTCTGGATGATGTCACATATAGTAAGATACCAATCATTCACCTGTATTTCCTCTGGTCTATAGACTTTGAATCATCATCTCTTCTCAACTTGCAACTGGTTTGTATAGGAGTGGTAACTAGTTTGTAATTTTCCATTACGAACCTCTTTAGCATTTTTTTGATATACTTAGTTTGAGAAATAAAAATTCCTTGGTTTCTGTGACATATCTGAAGACCCAAAAATAAGGATATTTCTCCAAGTAATGAAATTTCAAATTAATTTTGCATATCCTTTGCAAATTATGGCTTAACCTATTATTAGTACTTCCAGAACAATATCATGAACATAAATTTCAATTAATAAAATACTACCTTGAGTTACCTTGATGTAGAGGTTATTTTATGTGCCTACTTTCCATAGTTCGTAGGGAGTTTTGTCATTGTTGTTTCTGAGCATTACTGTGTTTTGAATGTGAATTATTGTATGCACTACATGTGTCCAAAAAATATCTGTCAATTTGGAATCCATTAGCATTGTTCGAGCCATTTCATGTGTAATGGTCATCCATTATGATAATGTTCATTTGTCTCTGAACCACTTTCTGAACCAATATATGAATCTATGCTCTCGTCCACTTTCATATATATGTCCAAACCTACTAAGTATTCTTACAAATCCATCTTTGTCCATACTTTCCAAGACTCTACTTGTGCAACTGTCCATAATGTTGACCCATTTATCACTATACTATCATGAAGTCTTGATTAATATATCAAACTGTACTTCTGTTAATTGATTGCTCTGGATCTGTCTTCTCAAACTCTGCAAGTTGCTCGAAGGATTGTTCTTTGGTCTATCACATCTATTTCATAGATTCTCCATGTCTAATATTCATATTACCTAGGAGTCTCTAAGCTGGGTGGCTCAGAACAATTCCTGCTCTGATGTGTATTCATCATCATCTTCATTGGTAGATTCATCATCTCTCTGATCTCTGACTTATTTCTTTCTGTCTATGGATTCATCTTTCACTACAATACCTGAAAGTACAATATCTTGAGCATGTTCCTTATTTAATTGTCCTTATTTTCTTTCATTTATTTTCCAAACTTTTCTATATATGACATCCTTATTTTTCTCTGTAGATTTTTCTTCATCTCATTTTATTTCCAATCTTGCGATCTATGGGACATGGTCTTTGTTCACCTATTATTCCTTTTTTCTTATCCATAATTTCTTATATTTGATATCATTTTCCTCTTTCATAGAAGTATTTATCATGCTTCTACAATCACAAGCTATGTGTCCATAGTTATGACATTTTCTCTGTGGGGCCACATAGGCATTTCTTGCTTGAACATTTATTTTATAATCCCTACAATCTGCAACCTTATGTCCAAAGTTAGTACAATAAAAACAATTACCATAAAATAAATTTTCATACCTGGGAGTGAATGATCTTCAATGTGGTGTAGTCCTTCTGAATTTATGCCTTGACTGATGATGATTATGATAGAATCTTCCCTATGTATTGAACATGGATGTTCTTCTTGAAGATGTATATTTATTAGTTTTCTTAGATTCGGATTGACCATGATTCCTTCCTTTGAGTACTTTTGCATAACTCTTTCTATTTTCTTCTTTCTTCTTTTCTAGCAAGGTAGAGTGTTTCTCTTCATTCTTTGCATCTGATGTGGATGTTTCTATATCTTCAACGTTCTTGTTGAGCTTGATGATTTTGACTCTTAGTGTGACAACTTCTTATTCAAGATTCTCAACCTCTTCTTCTTTCTTCATTATCTGATACTTCATGACCTCTTCTGTTCTTTTTGCTTCTTCAAGTTGGATTTTCAATGTCATTATTTCTTCTTCCAGTCTTCTCTCTTCTTGACCAAACACTTCCTCAAGTTGGTTTAAGTCATTGGTTCTCTCCTTGATATGATCCATCAATGTCTTTTCTCTCTTTTGTTCTTCTTCCTTTTGTGATGCTATGTTGGCTTCTAAACATTTCTTTTGATATTATAAAGTTTTTTCAATTCTTATGGCCTCTTCTAGTTGAGCTCTTAATTTCTTGATGACCTGCTGATCTTTTTCATAACCTTGAACAATTTCCTTTTGCTTCATCAATTCTTTCTTGAATGACTTATTTTCTTCTCTTTCTTTCTTTAGGTATTCAATTTCACTAATCAGTTTTTCTCTGTAATCAACTTCTACTTATTCATAATCTTCCTCTTCTGAATCTGTCTGACATGATGATCATCTTTCGTCTTGTTCTATATCTACATCTTCTTTGGAATTGTATGAATCTGTGATGTGTGAAGAATGTATGTCATGTAACTTATCCCAAAGTTCTTTGGATGATTAACATTTACCAATAGTTTCTCTTACCGGATTAGGTAATCCTTCCCAGATGAAATCCATTACTATTTTGTTATTCTTCTTCAATTCCTTCTTGGTTGTAGTCTTTTCCCTTTTTGAACTATCATATCCTGTAACAACTGATAGCCAAATATAATGTCCCTGTGCCTGTAAAAATACTTTCATCCTTCTGCTCCACATCTCATACTTAAAACCATTCTGACCATTTAACATTGGTACTCCATTCTCAAAATAATCCATGAACTCCTAGTGGTTAAACTGTTTCTTAAAGGAACCTGCTCTGATACCAATTGTTGGATTACTGAGAGGGGGGATGAATCAACAATATATCAATTCAATCCTTTTTAACTACAATATGCAAGTGTTATATCAATGTAGTATTATCATCCAATAGTTGCAGAGTAAATAAGAAAAGAACAAATGGGAAATCATACACATTCATAGTAAACCAGTGTTTTTACGTGGAAACCCAAAGTGGGAGAAAACCATTGAATCCTTTTTCATATATGTCTTTAAGAATTACATTCATTGGAAGCACCAACTTCCTTTGTTTTCCAGCTACAACTGGAAGGAGGCTCCAACCCCCTAGTTTCTTAGGCTACAACCTAAGGAAATCTCCAACTCCCCAATTCTCTGGCTACAACCAAAAGGAGGCTACAACCCCCTATGTTCTTTGGCTACAACCACTTGTCCTTTCCCCTTCCAACTTCCCTGACTTATAAGTAGAATGATGGAACCACTGTCACACTATCACTGTGAGATATACTGTTGTAAACCTGCCCCAAACAACCTGTACCATAAACAAGTGCATCAACGATGCACCAACCTATACCAAACAACCTTTAATCAACTTGTACCATAAAAAAATGCATCAACCATGCACCAACCAATACCTGAACCTCTACCATGAACAAGTGCATCAACCATGCACCAAACCTGTACAAATAACATGTCACAACAACCTGTCCAAACAACCTATCACAACAACCTGTCTCATCAATCTTATCAAACAAATCAGATCTACTCACCAAGATCAATCACCAATACAACTCTCAAATATGTACATCAACCAAGAATAGCACAACAACTCATAATCATCACCAAGATCAATATGTGCTTCTAATAATATACCAATACAAGTATGCTACATTATCCATAAACCATGTGTCAACAATACTAATAACAAGTGCCTCCAACCATGTACCAAGTATGTACCAATCATGTATCAAATAATCATCAAATGTGACTCATCAATATGTACCAACATCATCAACTATACACTTCATGTATGTGCCAACTCATCAACTACTTGTCTCAACCATGTACCCAACATGTACCTCAACCAAAAACCCTCATCAATTTCATCATCCAAATATGATTTGTAACTCTATAATAGACATGGTGTATATGATCACATACCTGCAAACCTTCCTTAACTTTAACAACAAGAGACTATCATTTTCATCAAACTTTACTTTAGTCTCACATGACTAGTTTTGGATTAGTCAACAACCCTAACTTGAAGAAATCATAACTGTGTACCTGTAATGAATAAATATCTTAAAGTAGTACAGAATTTTCTTCAGTGTGTTTTATGCAATTCCTCCAGGTGTCACTACTTGGAACCTCTCAGAAAAGGAGTTATAGAAAAAATGGCATACCTTGTTGAATTATGGCTTATTATAAAGAGCAAACTTGTAGAGTGTGCTCTGCATGGAAGATTTGTTGTATGGATTTGAAGATTTTACATAGAATACTACAGACTGTAATCTAACCAACACATTTTATCTTACTGAATTTTTATATGTTATGAAGGAGTTATGACGTTTGTACCCGAAACACTTGTTTTAGACTAGTTTCAGGACTAGCCACAAACCCTATTTTCCACAGAGTGTAACTCCAAAAATACAATAACCCACAACATTACATGCATACCACAGCTACTTGGATATGTTTACTCAATGGCATCTGAATTTCATGGTCTGAATCTTTCTATAAAAAACGTTATTGCGAAAATGGTGAGATGACCTATAAATAACATACCTTAGAAAGCATCATCAAAAGAATTTATCCTCCCTTGAATTTCAACCTTCTTTACTTCACCTTCCCTTTGAAATTATGCTCAGATATCCTTTGGTTACCTCAGTCACCTGTAGATATTCAATATGCTCAAGTGTGATTAAAATGAGAGAGTCATGCCTCTTATTTATACTTTCATGTAGCTTCCTCAAGGGGTTACCTTTTAACCATCATAACCTAATTTCCTTATTTTAGGGCTAACCCACTTCTAACCATTTTCAAAAATTAGAAAGTTCTCCATTTACTTTATTATTTAAATAATCCTCCTTGACTTTGTCACTTCACTTTATTATTTAAATAATCCTCTTTGACTTTGTCACTTCACTTTATTATTTAAATAATCCTCCTTGACTTTGTCACTTCACTTTATTATTTAAATAATCCTCTTTGACTTTGTCACTTCACTTTATTATTTAAATAATCCTCTTTGACTTTGTCACTTCACTTTATTATTAAAATAATTTATTCTTTGCAAGCATTTTGACTTCTTTGACCTTTTGGGGCTTAAAGCCAACATATGAGGGTCCTACAAATATGTAAGGCCACAACTCTCAAACCGTGAGGAATTATGTGGCGTTCCACATACCACCAGAAATGGCATCACATGTACTATCCATCTAGAATAGTATTACCTGAAAATATATCAAAACTCGTACCATTATACATAAAAAACAACTTGGGTCCATTACCCAAACCTTTGTGCTACTAGAATTCACTATCGAACTTTCTTCAAGGGTTGACATCAATGAAAACCAACCCAATTAATCAACACTTGGTGGCGTATAACAGTTAGGAGGTCAATTGGTTTATCTACAAAGAGCTTCAAGATATCTAGGTCGATCTGTATACATGTGTTTTCTGATGTGCTACCACTCGAATGTGTACCAACATGGGTTACAAGGGTGGCCAACAATGTGCACGTAAGTACCACTTGTACTACCTACATGTATGAGTCCCCAAAAATAGGTTTATGTGCAGACCGATAGATCTTTATAGCTTAAAGATGCTAGAATATGTTTCTACCCTGAAAAAAAATTTACCCTCACAAGTTCTGCCCATGAAGGAGCTATGATACCACTTCCAATATACTAGATGAATAATAATATATGGAACAAAAATATTTAGTAGCAGTAATTGAACAACAATATTATATCTAGAACAATATTAGAATAAGACCAGAAACAACACCTTTATTAGAGATAACAATGTTCACTTTCCTCTTAGAGGGGGAAACCTCCAACAATGCATATCTCTATTACAATAATCTCCAAGACAAAATATTCCATGCCTCCTTCTCTTATTTATACTAATTCTACCTTCTAATGACACTTCTAGAGGAGTATCTTTCTAGAAGAAGAATCCTTTATTAGGTCTTCTTACATTGACTTATTCTCCTTTATTTATTAGGCCTTATTAACTAATGTCAGCCTTTATTACATAGAAAAACTATACTACTAAATAATGACCCATGGAGAGGGGTTAGAATCAGATCCTAACACACAAATTGTATTCACATGATGGTGAGGAGGTCTGTGAGGTCTCTAGGTTCAGGAACAACATTAGAAATTGAGGTGGTCAGTGTCATTTGACCATGGACAAAAATCAACTTCATAATGACAAGGATGAACCCATGTTTGCAACCTATCTCCTCCCTCATGATGAGATCAATCATGGATGTTGATTTGGGTAACTCAAGAGGTTACATACTGAGTTTGAATGTGTTAAATTTGATCTGTGAGGGAAGAGATTCAGTTCATCCTTCCTCGGATACATTGATTACTCTCACACTGCTCTTACCTTTTTTTGTTAGTCTATTTTCCCCTTTTATCATTCTGGAAATGGCCCCAAGAGGAAGGAATTTGTCCCATCCTCACTCTTTGCATCCATCTCATGCAACAAAAGATGCCATTGATGTAGCCAAATTCTAGAAGGACTTTGTCTCAGAGGTAGATAAGTCTAGGATCGTAGAGTTGTTGGAAGCTACCAATTCTGTCGATTTTTATCACAATTAAAATCACCACAAAGGGTTTACACCTTTCTCTAGCTGCCACCTCCTTAAATTTATGAACATTCATGTTTTTGGACTTCAAGGCGATGATTGGGTTAAACTTATCTTATTGAGTTTTTCATTTGAATTTTCGTTTGTTTTGTTTTAAAATTCATGACTGTAAGCATGAATTTAAATAAAAACTTGGTATGAGCTTTGTCGTTATCCTCTACCTAATAAAATTTCACTTTGAAGGCACTCATATATTGCTAAGCTTCAAGTTTTATGAATTCATTGATTAAATTACCACCACAATCTTTATGTTTTATGGGTATCATGACATAATCGGTTCCTTGATTGATCATTTGATTGTAATTTTTGAATTGTATGAATGCACAAAACATTGGGTTAACTTTAGATATGGGTCTCATGCTCTCAACATTCATATCAACCTTCATGTCGCTTGGTACTGGTTTGTTGTACCCACGACTACACCTCACCCTGTTGTCATGTGCATTCATGAAACCATTCATTGTTCAAATTGACATTCGATGGTAATCAAGGGTTTGATACTCATTATGGGAAATGGATCTTAGATCTACGTGCCTTTCGGTTCCCTGTATCACTAAAATTAGGTAATCGCAACATGGTAGTCTCTAAACTTCCTAGTTTTTGAGCCATTTTAGTTTTCACAGATATCTCTCTGCTACTCGTTTGTTTGAAGCCAAAACCTACCATCTGTGATATATTTTGTGTCTGTTGCATAGTGGCCATGGCCCCTATGGTTCGAATCGATCCAAATGCTTTCCAAACACCTCTTTCCCATGATGATGCCATAGATGACCTGAAGGATCACGGTTGGGATGTCTTCCTTAGGAAATTCCAAGGCTACAACCTTGTGGTCGCACATGCATTTGCATAGAAATTTGATGGTTTTAGGGCCAAGGTTGGGGATGTGCAATTGGAAGTAACAAATTTTTTTATAGCCTGGGCGACATGACTCCCACTGGAAGGAGAAAAATGGTTTAAGAATGAAAAAATGGAGGGTGTGTCATGGAGCTTGTTCATGGTCTCCCACAAATCCACTTGCTTCCCTAAAGGTATTCCCATTGCTTTTCTGAAACCTAGATGACACAACCTTATTTTAATTTTGAAACATTTCATCACATGTGAAAGCTGCTATGGTTTGGTATTTTTATACCACATCTGTTTGCTCATGTTATTCATAGGGTTTGATTTGAACATGTCATTCTACTTATTAATGGGACTTTATAAAATGTCAAAACGCTATAAGCGACAGAGCATGAACTCTTTATCAAGTCTTTTTCATCATGGGCTCGTTAAAATCCTATTGCTATCACATCTATCACAAATCGAGGACAATTGGGAGAGTTTCTTGAGCCAAAACGGTTTTTCCCAGGCTGACAATACAATCAACCCACCTTTAAATGTAAACCCCAATTTGGACAGTCCCATGACCGAAAGTCAGGGTTTCAATTCACCTGATGGATTTGAATTTAATGAATTTGTGTCTATTGCTTTGGAAACCCCCGTGGTTAATAAATTACCATGTATGTTTTCACTCAGAAAATCGTTGGAATAGGTAGTGGGCGAATTAAAAGGAAAATATTTCCATGTTCTTACGAATGAACCTAATCAGAATCACAATGATAAACCTATCGCAAATAAAATTCGTAAGGGTAAGAAACAACAAAGCTCAGATTTAAATTTTAGGAATAAGAGGTTTGGTCAATTGATTTATAGGAATTTAAGGAATTGGAAAAATTATCATTTGGCCTCAATATCTACGATCGAGGAATGAGAGAACCAAGATTTGAAATCACACATAGAAAGGGAAAATAAAAGACCCAAGAGATCCGGTAATATAATCATAAAAAATGTAACCATTTTCAAAGCCATCATAAATTTGGAACTGTCTGATCATTCATTTGCTAATTTCTAATGGTAAAAAATGATTTTGTTTGATTTTATTTTACTATGTTATGAAAAATCAAAATAGGGAGATTCGATTTTGATTTCCTTTGTTAATAATAATACTAGCTACATAATCTATGATTGTGTAGCCATTATATTTTTTAATACTAGTTAGCATTATTTTCTGAATATCAAAATTGTTTTTGCTATCTGCAGGAAATTGATGATTATGATGTTGATTACATGGAGAAAACATCTTGGATCATATGCTCCATATTCAGTAGCTTCTTTCTTTTATGTTATAAAACTTTGATTTATTTTGACAAACCAACTCATACATGAGTGGTTTCTAGTTTCACTATTTTTTTTATACTATCTATTTTTTGGGGATTGCACTCTATCTTGCATGATAAGAGTATGTGAATCCTAAGCTAGTTTAAATATTGATCACTGTTAGTAGTGAAGACATATTTCGTTGGGATACATTATGGACATATGATTTTGAAGACTAATATGGAGAAGTTGTTCACACTTTCACTCTTGTCGTAACACACAATCACTCAAAGAATAGCGTTACACTTGAAACAACAACTACCTCAAATAATAACCCTGATATTCCCATTGAACCAGTGACACTAGTTCCTCCAGGGATTGAAATCCAAGAAATTGTCCGTCGATCACTAATAAGAACTCATAGTGCCTTAGCTCGTATCAGACAACCTGGTAGGCCACTTAATCAATCCCTTGATTTCACAGATATACAATGACAACTTCAAGGCACTAGTCTGCCCAAAAACCCTTTAGCTGGAAACACTACTAATCCTGTTGAAACGTTTATCCCAGGAGCTGGAGGATCTAGTATATGACCAACCCCATCTAGTTCTTTTCCATATTCTTCAGGAGGAGAGTCTTCAGACGAAGGAATTTATTCATCTGAACCATCTCAGCCTTCAACACCACCAACTCTCATGGAAAACCAAAATAATACTACCAGAACCTGGCTCGATCAAGATGTTGTGGCCGTACCGGACCCCAACACCCATTACCTAAACATCCAAAGAAATGGCTGCCCAAATTCAATCCAGATTCGAAGCAATCAACTGAGGATCACATCAAGAAATTTATGTTAGCCACTAGACTCCAGAGCATTGAAAACAAGGATGTAGTATGAAGATTATTTCTTTATACGTTTGAGGGAAATGCCTCCACATGGTATTTCGGTCAACAGCCCCAGACCATCATCTCTTGGGACAAGTTCGAAAGTTGTTTTCTGGAAAAATTTGGAGATGATAAATCTCTGAAAGTCTTGGTTATGGAACTCTCTAGTTTAAAAATGAACCTTAAAGAAAAAGTGAAAGACTTTAACCAAAGATTTATTACTTTAAAAAACAAAATCCCTGCAGATTTGATGCCAGTAGAAAGTTTAATTGTTGCATATTATGCTAAATCCCTGCACGATAACATAGCAATATGGGTCAAAAGGTCCAAGAAGAACACTTTTATAGAAGCCTTTGAGGAGGCAAGCCAAATTGAGAAAGATATTATTAGCTTAAAATATAATCTTAGTAATGAAACTGAAATAGCTTCATCTTATAAAAAGAAAATAGAAATTCTTACTAGGCCTCCTCAAACAAAAAATCAACAAGAAAAATTAGACTTGAAAGCTTGCAAAAAGATTTCCATAAATTGTATAATCAGGTCATTGACTTGAAGAGATCAGCTGAGGAGGCATCCACAAGCAAAGGAAGTTTTAAACCTCCTTTTAGAGATCCTTTTTCTCCAAACTGGCCAAACCCAACCACAGAAGGTCTAAATTTCGAAAGCTTACAATATGCTTTGCAAACCATCTTAGAAGCACATGATAATTATATCTATGTTTCTCCTGAATATTTCGATGATACAGTTGAGGAAGAGGTACCAGAAGAGGAGGAATCATCCCCTCCTATTTTTGGGCACCTGTCAAACAATATCTTTCAAGCAAATTTCAAAACTATCCACCCTTACAACACTAGGAGTAAAGCACAGGCCAAGCCCACTGCGAAAACAAGAAAAAAATTGTTTCCTAAACAAACAAAGAAAAATGAAACTAGACAAAACTTAGCTGCCCCAGTTTTAGAATATGATTTAATCGAAGATCTGAAAAAACTAAGGGAAAATATTTATGTTTTTGAACTGCTAAAATTTCCTCTTATTTTGCATAAAATGCTTCAAAGCATCGCTGAAAATAGTAAAAAGAATGATGTTAGCAGCAAAAAATCAACAAAAATTGATTCAAACACAGCTAAAAATGTCCCAACTAAAAGGACATATGAACCTCAAGACAAAAGGGACTTAGCAGAAAAAACTATAGCAAATGTAAATAAAACTGTTTTAGGGACAACATTAAAAAATCAGCAGAATTTTGTTACTTCCACACGAAAAAATGTCCCACCTTTTTTATTGACTTTTGAGATTTTTAATAAGAATGTACATAATTTTATGGTTGACTTTGGTGCATCATCAAACGTGATGCCTTTGTCTATATGTTATAAAATTAATGCATAATTACAACCTTCTTATCTTAAAATTATTCAGCTAGATTGAACAAATGTTAAAGTAATCGGTGAGCTTAAGAATGTGTTGATTAGACTATCATCCAATACTAAGGTTCATAAAGTAATTGATATAATCATTTTTTATATTCTTGAAGTTTATGGTCTATTTTTAAGGAGAGACTGGTTAGAACAACTGCACGGTTATTTCGCTACAGACTGGTCTCACTTGTGGCTGCCTGAAAATGGGCAGCCAAATAAAATCAGGATAAACCAAGAACGTTATCTTAAGCATACCGTGATAGATTTGAAAGATTCAAATGAGCCTTTCATTACCACAATAAATTCAATGGAAATGCAGGGGATGAATACCTTTTTCGGTAACTTCATGACTGAAATTTCTTGTATCACAGACCCAAAACAACAATCTGAAGTAATGGTCTGCACTCAGATATCAGTTTTTCCAAATGTGCCAAGCACTGCTAATGATGCATAGATCTGGTCCTTATATTTTGATGGATCCAAATGCCAAGAAGGAGCAGGTGTTGGCTATGTACTCATTGATCCTACAGGTAATAAAACTTGTATTGCTTGTCGATTAGAGTTTGAATGCACTAACAACACAGTCAAGTACAAAGCGCTTCTATAAGGACTTAGGAAAGCATTGGATATGGACGTGTGAAAATTGATAGTACTTGGTGATTCAGAAATCGTGATCAAGAAGGTAAGAAGCACCATACATTGTTTATCACCACATCTGAAAAGATACCAAAATGAGGTATGGAGTTTAATGCACAAATTTTCAGCATTTAATATAAATTCTATTCTTAGGATGAGTAATTCAGAAGTTGATCTACTAGTCAATGTTGCTTCTAAATTGTTGCCCACTGAAGGTCTTTCCCCTAATTCATTTTCGATCGAATTGTTGTTTAGGCCGTCGATTCCAGACAAAATCACGAATTGGAGAGTATTCGATGATGACCAACAGATCATCAACTTTCTGCATATGGAAGACACCTTCCAGGATGCAGTCATTGATGAAGGAACTCATGATGAGAATCTCCAGAACTTCATGGTAATATCTAATCCGCGATCTCCAGAATCAACATTCGATCTGGTAAACTGTATCCCCAGATCGTTCATCGGATTAGAGAAATTTTATGATTTGCATGATAAATTTAGAGGGGTAGTCAACTGCAAAACTAACAGTTCCTCTTTGATCTATGAAACTATTAATTTAGGAACAAGAGATAATCCTCAAAATATTAATCTGGGAAAGGGATGTTCTGAGAAAGAAAGATATGCATTTATAAAATTATTTAAAGAATTTAAATATGTACTCTCCTAGAAATATGATGACCTTAAAAATTTCGATCCAAACATCATACAACATATAATCCCTATGAAACCCCAGACTCAGCCTTTTCAATATAAATTGAGGAAGATGCATTCTAAATTGGAACCTACTGTTAAAAAGGAACTAAACAAATTACTAATTGAAAAGATAATTTCCCTGGTTAGGCACACTCAGTGGGTGTCTAATTTAGTCCCTGTAAGGAAGAAAAATGGAGAAATTCGACCCTTTGTCGACTTTCAGAACTTAAACCGAGCATCTGATAAAGACAACTACCCTGTTCCTCCTATGGAACAGATTCTACAACAGGTGTCTGGTTCCGAAAGACAAACTTTGTTAGATGGTTTTTCAGGATACAATTAGGTCCTTATGTCTCCGTCGGACCAACTTAAAACCACCTTTCGTACCCCATGGGGCACTTATGCCTACATGAAAATGCCTTTTGGACTGATAAACGCCAGTGCCACTTTCCATAGAGAAATGGATATTTCTTTCTATGGCCTCATTAACCAGTTAGTTGTGTTCTATCTTTATTATGTCACCGTCTTTTCTAAAAACAAGAAAGATCATTTGTCTCACCTTAGGGCTGTCCTGGAATGATGTCGCAAGTTCAGCATATCTCTCAACCCTAAGAAATTAGTCTTTGTAGTAGAGCAGGGTAAACTACTTGGGTTCATAGTATCTAAATATGGAATGATTATTGATCTCGAAAGAACCCAAGCCATTACTAAACTTCCCTCTCCTTCTTCCATAAAGGCCATGCAATCCTTTTTGGGCAAGATTAATTTCGTCAGAAGATTTTTCCCGAGTTTCTCAGAAATGGTCAAACCGTTACAAAATTTAATTAAAAAAGATGTTTTGTACCATTGGGGACCACAAGAAAGTCAGGATTTTGATTCAATTAGAAAAGTAATAATAGAATCCCCTTCTTTGATGAGTCCCGATTTTTCTTAGGATTTCACTCTGTACACTTTTGCATCTGATCGATCTTATGTTGTTGTACTTACCCAGAAAAACATTGAAAGCAATGAAATACCCATTGCCTTCATGAGATCAACTTTTAAAGGAGCATAACTTAATTATCCAGCAGTAGATCAGTAGACATATTCTTTTTTTAAAGAAGTGAAACACTTATGGTCTTACCTACTAAAATCCAGAACCAAAGTTGTTGTTCCTTACCCAACTGTGAGAAACATGTTAGTACAAAAAGAGTTGGGTGAGAAAAGGGAAATTGGATGACATCGCTACAGGAATATGAACTTGAAATAAATCCTGTACAAATTGTTAGAGGTCATGGCCTGTGTAAACTAGTGGTTGATTCATTCCAAGAACAGGAAAGTCAAATAATCACCTCAACTATAAATCGGCATAATGAAGAACAGATTAGTTGTGCACAAGCTACTCCCAATTATTGGTATGAGAACATTACATTTTATTTAACGCATGGATCTGCTCCTCGCAATATTGATCCTAAAAACAGAAGAGCACTTGTCTTATTTTATTCTTGTATGAAAAATCAAAATAGGGAGATTTGATTTTGATTTCCTTTGTTAATAATAAGACTAGCTACAAAATCTATGATTTTGTAGCCAGTCTATTTCTGAATATTAGTTAGCATTATTTTCTGAATATCAAATTTGTTTTTGCTATCTACAGGAAATTGTTGATTATGATGCTAATTACATGGAGCAAACACCTTGGATCGTACGCTTTATTATTCAGTGGTTTCTTTCTTTTATGTTGATAAAACTTTAATTTATTTTGACAAACCAACTCATACATGAGTGGTTTCTAGTTTCACTAGTTTTGTAATACTATCTATTTTTTGGGGATTGCACTCTATATTGCATGATAAGAGTATGTGAATCCTAAGCTAGTTTAAATATTGATCACTGTTAGTAGTGAAGACATATTTGGTTGGGATACGTTATGGACATATGATTTTGAAGACTAATATGGAGAAGTTGTTCACTATTTGGCTTTAGACCTGTGTGACACTTACCCCATTATGTTTTTGCCTCTATCTTATGAAATGTTATTACGTTTGATGCAACTTTACTCTGGTTATCATATGGTATTTTATATTATTAAGTAATTTAATTATGTCTATAATTTGTTGTTACATATTACATCTGCGATCAATCTGCCATTTAAATATTATTGATTTATGCCATATATTGAATGAGGGATTATATAAATGCTTTGTATTGAGTTTCCTATTTTTTATAAGTGTTCATTATTATAAGATCACTAGATCTGTATATTTATCATTCTGTTGTTATATACTCACTCCAATGCATCTTTGAGTTTATTCTGGTAGCATTAGCACTGTTCTTTTTCAGGTTTCCCTCGTAGGCTGGACAGTCAGGAGTCTTGAAATTGCATAGAAGGATAAATTCAGTTTAGTCGATTAGTTACAGGTTAGTTTACATGCTATTTATTTAAAATATTTTGTTAATGAAATAAGAACACCATGAATTAGCTTTTGAGTGTTTATGTATTATTATTTCAAGTATATTTGATTATAATTCGTTGGTTTTAGATATTTAGACAGTCAAAAGAAAACAAAAAAATGTATGTTCTTTGTTTATCTCTTTCATAAACAATTTCAAAAACATTATTTTTACAAGATGTCAAGTAAATCTTGTACGTTGTACATAAACTATTTATAATCATATGCACATATTCGCGTTTCCATTTGAACTTTTGTAATTATTATATTATTAGTATCATAGCTTTATAGATTAGTTTCTTTTCTTTTATTATTTTTAGGACTTTAGTTGGCCAACGGAGCCATTAAATCCGTCGGGTCATTTCATTCCAAACGGCTTGGGTTATTTAGACAACCCCAGTCTGGATTTGACCTTTCAGTTGATAGTGTGTCAAATACGCTCGTCAACAAGAGTTCGAGGATGAAGTTCATCAAATTAAGGAATTCCATGATGATGATGATGTAGAGGTTCGGGTTGGAAGCTTCATCCCTTACTTGGGATGTACCCAAACCTGCAATTCAAAGTTTTATTGAACCCAAGAAATGTATTGGCAAACCAAAACCATGGTGGCCATGGGCATGCTCCCCAAGGAGTAGGATTTTCTTCAGTTGAAAAGAAGATAGGAAGCTCTGGAAGTCTATAATGCTTATTTGAATGAAGTGGTCACCTGGCTTGTCATACGTCAAGGAGGCAACTTTGTCCCTCTTGCAAGTAGCTACGTGGGTGCTAAGACCACAAATGTTGTTCCTCAATGGGAGACTATGGACCTCACCATCCTTCATGTTCAGAATGAACAGTGAGATCTTTCTTTGTACCTTTTTATGTTATTATGCTATTTAGGATTTTAGATGTGGCTTTAAGTACAATCAAACTTGAGCTAGATAAGAATTACAATTTTAGACTGGTTATGACCTGGTTTCCCCTCAGGGGTAGGAAATATGTTTTGTTTTTTGAGTTATGGATCCCCAGACGCTATCATGGTTTCTTGTGGGTGTGTATGCTGATTTTTTTTCATTAACATTAATCAAGCTTAGAAGATCATTATTATCTATAATTACATTTATATAAAATTTGACTTAAGTTAATGTTTTCTTGATAAGATTGTCCTATAGTGAAATGATTCATGTGAATTCAAAAATTAGATTACAAAATTATAATGTTTGATTAGGAATGTATTAAGAAATTGGCCATTTAATGGATATATATCTTAAGATCAAAATTTTAATGGAAAAGAAAAACTTGCCAAACACAAAGTTGGAGATTAATTCTTAAAGCATTTAAAAAAATGATAAATGTTTAATCCAAACTTGATGCACTAATTGAGGCTCCAATTTCCCTTTCTATGGAAAAGGATGAACATTATACTTTTTTCATGTGAACCAAGAATGAAGAGTGACATCCTTCTTTGTACCTTTTTATGTTATTATGCTATTTATGATTTTAGATGTGGCTTTAAGTACAATCAAACTTGAGCTATATAAGAATTACAATTTTAGATTGGTTAAGACCTAGTTTCTCCTCAGGGGTAGGAAATATTTTTTGTTTTTTTAGATATGGAGCCCCAGACACTATCATGGTTTCTTGTGGGTGTGTATGTTGATTTTTTTCCATTAACATTAATCAAGCTTAGAAGATCATCATTATCTATAATTACATTTATATAAAATTTGACTTAGGTTAATGTTTTCTTGATAAGATTGTCCTATAGTGAAATGATTCATGTGAATTCAAAAATTAGATTACAAAATTATAATGTTTGATTAGGAGTGTATTAAGAAATTGGCCATTTAATGGATATATATCTTAAGATCGAGATTTTACTGGAAAAGAAAAACTTGCCAAACACAAAAGTTGGAGATCAATTCTTAAAGCATTTAAAAAAATGATAAATGTTTAATCCAAACTTGATGCACGCTCGAATTTCCCTCTCTATGAAAAAGGATGAACATTATACTTTTTTCATGCGAACCAAATCTAGCTAAGCAAATTATTTAGGTAGATAGACCTTTTGGAGGGCTAATGGACTAATTCTTAAAGCAATTCAAAAAAATGATAAATGTTTAATCCAAACTTGATGCACTAATTGAGGCTCCAAGTGTCCTTTCTATGGCAAAGGATGAACATTATACTTTTTTCATGCAAACCAAATCTAGCTAAATAGTCAGGTAGATAGACCTTTAGGCGGGTTAAAGTCATTAGATAATAAGTATGATATGGAAATGGACATTTCCTATGTTCGATGGTGATCTTAAGTGTGTTACAAATTGATAGGCAGTTACATTTGAAGTTTGTAGTAGGTTGTTCACCTTCAGTGGAGTGGAAAGATCACCAACAAAGAGAACAAGAAATAAGATGTTTATTGGATTCTTATAAAGTGAGGAAATGTACCACTTATTTGTTTATCTATATCAATAATTCAACAATGAAGTCTAAATTCATCATCGTTCTTAACTTATATGATGTAGTTAGAATGTCACTAATTATATATTCATCTTTAAATTTTTACTAATTTGTGAATGTGAATTAAAATCTTAATTAAATAATGATAACTTTTGGAAATTTTTATAAATTAAATGCAATTAACAAAACATAAAACTAATACCATCGATTAAATCATCATTAAACCATTTTATGCACTTGAATATTAGTTTGATTTGATCTCACTTTTCCCATTGTAAGTAGCACATAGATTTCCATCACTGTATGATGAGAGGAAAAAGGGTAACCATTACATGAACTTATGCACTTATTATTTGTTTTAAGGAAAAACGGTAATGTTCCTAATTTTATTTGCTGTTCCAATTCACGTAATTGGTTGTTCCATTACTTTATGACGAGAGAAAAGATGATGGTATCTTTTCATTTCACATATTTAGTTGTTTAGGACATAAAACTATGGATTTTCATTAATTTACGATGAAAGAAGATGAGGGTTATCTTTTCGTTTCACAAGTCTCCGAATGTGTAACTTTTTCAGGGAGACAAAAGAAAACATACAATTGATAAAGTTGACTGATGCCCACTTTCCAAGATGAAAAAACACTTTGGGGGATTGCTTTACGGAAAATGATGAGGAAATCAAGCAAATCCATGTCGGTAGTGGTGGCAGTGTAAAAAACAAAAAGTGTAAATATCATATTTATAATATTTTGTTTTATATAATAATTTTTTTTTTAAATAATTATTATTTTGTTTTATGTAATAATTTTTTTTTCTTTTATAATATAAAGGTATATATTAAATTTTGGGATATTTTTATTTTTATTTCTATTATTGTTATTATATTATAATTTTTTGTATCATGATGTAAATCTTATCTATGTAACAACATTTTTATCATACTAAGTTGTAAGTATTATTTTTTATCTAATTATTTAAATATTTATAATATAATTAATTAATTTATTTATTTTTAATGTTAATTTATTTAAAAAAAAATATTTTTCAAGATTTTTTTCCTCAAAGTTTTTAGATGGAGGATGATGTTAACCATTAACTATAAGAAATTGATAGTACAACAAAACCTTTCAAATATTAATTTCAAAGTCTCTTAATAATTTTTATTAAATAATATTAAACATTTAAAATTATTTTTATTTTATTAATAATAATAATTTATTTTTAAGATCACAACTAAGTCACATATGTTGGTGTATGAGACCCCTTGTTTGTGAGACAAGGGAAAAGTTTCTCTATCTTAAATTATAAAGTCATGACTTTTCTCAATACAATATTTAATTTACAAATAAATTAAACAAAAACTATAAAGTCTTTTCTCAATACAACATTTAATTAATTGACATATAAATTAAACGATATTTGTCAAAATACCACTAAACATTCTAACACACCCATAGATTGAATATCCTTATCAGTTATTGTTATTACACTTTTGATGGATATCAAACTCAAAATATAATATGATAGAATAAGCCATGCAACTTAGAAATAATGGAGATGTGTTTATTGGTGGGGCATCTTCCTATATCAAAGAGACAATTCTATAAATGGAAGAACACTCTACATGGATACATCAATATGTTTAAGTGACTTTGAATCGATTAATAACTTATATGTTTAAATGACTTTGAATTGATTAATAACTTGTGAGATTACTTTCGGATCCATATGTTTGAATAAAAAGTCATGGGATAAGAGGTAACTATGGGTTGGGCATCCTCCTACATCATAGAGATCAATTCTATGAAGTAATACTTTATAATGATTTACTATAAAAATTTTGAACTCCACATCTCAATAGGAACAAGTGATGCATGACAACGTAGTCCCTACCGGGTTGAATTGGGAATAAATGTACAAGGATGGGGAAAAAGTAGCGGAGGCAGATGGAAACTACAACAGAGATGTGGCAAGTAGCATGAAGCACAGGTGGTGTCCATGCAGTAAATGACACGTGGCCCCTAGAGTCCCATTTATTTTTTGAAACTATATAATCTATTTTTCTATGTTCAAAATTTTTGTCTACACAAAAAAAGTTATATTAAAATTAAATAAACACAATTTCTTGACATTCAACATAGTGGAAGATAAAAATCTATGAGGACATATATATATATATAAGGAGATAAAAAACAGTTTTGAAATTAAATAAACAGTTTCTTGACATTCAACATAGTGGAAGATAAAAAATTATGAGGACATATATATAAAAGGAGACAAAAAACGGTTTTATTTTAAATATATCAAAAAATAATAATGTTTGTTACATATTTCTGGAAATTTAAATGCGTTTATCATATAGACTGGGATTGGGGCTCCCGCAGACCATAAGAGAAATATGTACGATAAATAGAATTGTGGAAAGAAGAAGTGAGTGACGGTAGAGTGTAGTACCTGAAAATAATAAATTGAAAGGTATTAGTCTTTGGCTAGACATTTCTATTTAAAAAAGTGGAATAACTGGATTGATAAAGAAAGAAGGATGTGATCAGTATAGACTTACAAGGATGGTGCATATCACCCCTTTTGCTATTTTCTTGTTAATTCCTTTTTATTGTTGTCATCGACGACTACTGGAATCGTGGAAACTGCATGTTGCCTTTCATCGGTGACCTACTTCAATTCCCTCTCGAGCCATTCTTCAATGTAGCTTCTCAAGGGGGTGACATTGATCTCATTCTATATTTTTATGTTGAAAAGTTCCTTTTATAATTCCCTTAGATCGATAGAAATATTACGCAGAGCCTGATTAATTTGTTCATTATGTACCAAATAGTTGACTAGCCAGTTGTCAATGTCATCTTCACCATATTCAAGGATGTTGTAAAACTTTTCCAAAGACAACGCCTTAAAAATATCAACTTTTTATCAAAGTCTTTCTTATTTAAGGGCAAGGATTTGACGATTAAGTTGGCGTCTTGGAAGTCGTTGGTCCTTCCAACTAAGTCTATTTTGGCCATCTTTGTGAATAATTTTTCTTTCTTTGATATGGCTTGTTCACATGACTAGACAATGAGATACATGTTCTTCATTTTTTCTTTCCAGCATGCATTTAATTGAGTGATCTTGTTTTTGGATGGGAGATCTTGTTGTCTTCTTCTTGTTTCTATCATATTGTTGACAATGGTGCCAAAAGGAAGGACCATGTTTAAATAGAAATGTTCTTATTTTTTAATTTCACTGCAAATGTTCAAGCAAATTGTCCTCCCTCGTTCCAAGGGAATCCATGGTTTGTGATGTTTCCCATGACTCAACAATCAGGTCCATTCTTTTCTTGATATTATTCTCCACATATCCTCTACACAATGCAAGGAGGATAGAGGATCCTTTTAACTTGGCTGCAGGGGTGGCAAGCATGGCTATTTCCAAAGGACTGGCAAGCAATGGAATAGGAATCAAATATTCTTCCAATTCCTTGACCCGGTCCTTCAGTCTGGCATTCTTGGCCTCAATGCTTTCAATGGAATCATCGCTAGCATCTCCAGTCGCTATGTGAAGTCGACAGATTTGGGATGGTCACATATTCCCAAGGTTAATCTCTGAACGAGATTTTCCTTTCTTATTTTTTACATCTTTTTTTCCAATAATTATTTTTTTGGACTGACTGTCAAAAACAACGCTTTGGAACATGAAGGATTCATCTTCGTCAAAGTTTTTGGTTTCAGCTATGTCCATTGGACGAATATGCTGGATCGCGTCTTTGGGTTGATCAGGTTCATGTTCTCACTCTCAATTTCGGGCTCTTCTGCCTGTCCCACAATTTGTTTTCTCTTCTTGTCCACGGGAAGCTTGTGAGAACTATCAATTTTAGGGTGAGGGGGGTCATTATCTCCTCCTCTATTTGAAGAACTCTAAGTTTCTTTGTTGTTGTGGTGGGTTGTTGGAGCGATGCTCCGGGATGTCATACTTTTGGGAGTGTTATCCTCCGATTGAACACTCTTCTCACCGAGCCCTTTTCCCTATTGCTTGCACAATTCAATGGTTCTTTGCAGTGTGTCTAGGTCGTTGGCATCAAAAGTAGGAGCATTGTCATTAGTGTATTTGTTTTCAGTCAGGTGTTTTTTGAAAAAATAATTGTCGAAGCCAAGTGTTTGTAAATGTTCTATACAAAATTTATTAGGGTCGAACCCTCTTAGGATTTCATCATATCTTAGGTTCAAGTTGTTGAAATGGTCTGCAAATTCATCAATTTTGTTGACATTCCTCAACACGAAGTCCCCAAATTTCCAAGGAAGAGGAATGAACTATTGTTTTCTCTTTTCTTGGAATAGATGAAACCAGTTGTTGTATTGCCTTTCTATTTCTATAACAAACATCATGTCTGTAATGTGACATGGAAGGAAAGCAGGTTTTTCCCTGGAGCCAAAAATCCTTATCATAGTGTAATTATCCATATGTTCAAGTGCCTCCTTCCTGTCCAAAACCCTGGTTTCCTGGTTAGATATGCGGGGAGCATATTCTCCTAACAACAAAACTTTGAAAATAGACACAAAGCCATTAAAAACCTCATAAAAACAGTGGGAGTCCTTGTGCTTCCACAAGGCCTGGTACCAAAACGTTATTGGGTTGAATTACTAGTTTACCTTCTTTGATAGAGACAGTTTTGGAAACTAGCAATAATGCGCTATTGAAAAACCAAGTAGGATGACTTATAAAATTTCTTCTCCTTTTTGAATCTTGACAATTGGGAATAGATTTCATGGGAAATTAGCTTGCCCCAATAAAAAATGGCTTGTTCCTTGACTTTGAAATACAAAATATAAAGAGCCATGTGGGAAATAGTTGCTATGGACTCCTATCCCGTTATTCTTGTAAACAACCAGGTAATTTCCCAGAATGGATTTCTAAATGAATGAACCTGCAATCTTGTGATATCTTTAGGAACTGCCATCGGGTATTCCAGGAACTTGGGCAAGAGGTACAACCCATTATTATTCTTTCTTAGGAACTGCTTGGAATATTCCCCTTTGAACATCAATGTTGGCTCTCGAAACCTTAACATCTGGTGGAATACCTGAGGTGACAAAGAAACAAAAGAGTGGTATCGTAGTGGAATAATTCTTTGGTCTAAAATATATTTATCGGCGCACCAAGAGACCATCTCCTTACAGTCAAAAACTTCATGGACATAGCCTGCACAAGCAATCCCAGAGGTCCAAATTACTTCATTCTGGGTGACAGGGGATGAGTAATAAGAATATGCCCTTGACCACTGGAAGTTCTGGTCCTCATGCCCAAATATGTTCACTGTATCTCCATAGAATTGTTGTTGAGTTGATGCCATAGGTTTATGAGAACATTTGTTTGCTCTAGATGATGGTTGAAATGAACAGTTGGAGGAGATAATATAACCCTCTTCAAATGTTGGTTCAATGCTTATGAATGGGAAAGCTCCTCGAGCCTTTCGCTCATTAATGATAATCTCTATGGATGTTGCATGATGAGATGTTAGCAGTAAATCTTACTTATTTCATATTTATAAGTGCGAGGGTGGTGGGTATGGTGAAGAGCAATTAAGGATTGAAGGTTTCGTGAACGTGCCAACCCGATGACGTGTGAACGACATTCCATGATTTTGAAATCAACACTCAGAAGGGATAATATAACCCTCCACAAATCTTGGTTTTATGTGTATTAATAGGAGATCTCATCGAGCCTTTTGCTCATCAATGAAAATATATACGGTTCCTGTACGATGAGCTATTAGAATTAAAGCTCACTAATTGCATATTTAGAAACTATATATATAAACATTTTTTTTTATTATAGACAAGTGCGAAGTTGACGAAGATGGGGAAGAGCAAGCAAGGAATGGAAAGGTATGAAAAGTGGTCGGATGATATTCAAAATAGGGTTACAGGGGATACTCAGGAGAGGTGAGTGTCTGACGGTCAAATTTTATGTCTCAGAATTTTTGACTGAAAAACGTGTAAAATCAAAGAGAGCATGATGGGACAGTTCAATGACCAGTTTGTATATTTATGGAATTCTGGGAAAGTGGCTAAGTATGGAATAGGGAAATGGTCGGTCAGACTCATTTTCAGAATTAAGGATTGAATATTTCATGAATCGACCAACCCGAAGACACACAAAAGACATTCCATGATGTTTAAAATTACCACTCGGAAGGGATAATATAACCATCCATAAATTTTGGTTTATGTGTATTAATGGGAGATCTCCTCAAATTCTGGTTTAGCATTAACTCTTTCTAATTTCATACTTAGAAATAAGACCTTATATATACACACACACATAATATATATATACCATCTTTTTTATTATAAATAAGAATCTTTTATATATACATAAGTATGAACAACGGTCAGACAAGCTTGAACGTAGGGTTGCAAGCGATACGAAGGAGAGGTGAGCGTCTAACTGTCAAATTATACATATTTATAATATATATATATATATATATATATATATATATATATATATATATAAAGTAAAAAAGATGGGGCAGTCTAGTGAACAATTTGTATATTTATGGAATTTCGGGTGCTGTTTGCAGGTCGTAGAACAATGGAAGGGAAATTTTGATCCCTCCTCGTCGGGAACCCACAATCGAAAAAGTGGGTAAGTATGGAATAGGAAAATGGTCGGTCAGACTCATTTTCGCTAATATATTGAAATTTGTAATAGATATCCCATTACCTAGAAAGATCTTTTTTGCATCTATATCGCGAAATTTTGGGTGTTGTTTACAGGTCGCGAAACAATGCAAGGGAAATATTGAACCCGCCTACCCAGTAGGCCGTAAGAGAAAAAGTCAGTAAGTATTTGTAATAGATATCCCATTACCTGGAAGGATATTTTTTGCATGTTTCTGTACAAGTTGTGTAGGAACAATTATTATGACAGTCTCCTTGAGTCATGGTGAGTTGTTAGCATTAAACCTCAATTATTAGATACTTGGAAAGAAGTGAAAAGGGAGAGGGCATATGAAACAACGAATAGGAATTGGATATTTCTTGAACCCGCCAACCCGATGATCCACGAAATAAATTCGAAGAAATGGCGAAGTATGGAAAGTGGATAGACGAGATTCAAAATGGGGTGACATTAGTTCCACAGGAGACATGAGGAATCGATGGTCAAATTGTATGTCTCAGAAGTTTTCAATGAAAAATCTGTACCACGGAAGAGGGCATGATAAGTAGACTATGTAATATGGAAGACGGTATAATGTGAGAGTCTAGTTGTAAATTTGTATATCGCGGAAGTCAGGGTGTTGTTTGCAGGTCACGAAACAATAGAAGTGCAATCTAGAGCCCGGCTATCCAAGAATCCGCGGTCGGAGAAGTGGTTGGGTATGGAATGGGGAAGCGGTTTGTCAGAGTCATGATATAAAAGCACAAGTGAAAATTTGAACCTGTGATTCCGCCAACCCGTGCAGCTAGACATTTTCAGAAAAATGACTAATCAACGAGAAAGATAAAGTACAGGGAAAAGAGAAACGAGAATTTGGTTAAGTATAGAAGACGAAAAAGAAGGGTTAATATATTCACATCTATAATAGATATCCCATTTCCTAGAAAGATATTTTTTGCATGTTTATGGCGAATTTATATACCTATTGCATATACTTGGAAAGAACTACAAAGGTGGCAGGCACAAAAAACAACGACTAGGAATTGGAAATTGTCTGAATCCGCCAACCCAATGATCCACGAAAGAGATTGCAATAAATGGTTGTGGAAAGCGGTCAGACGGGATTAAAAATAGGCTGACAAGGATTCCTGAGGATACGTGAGGCCCAGACGGTCAAATTGTATTGATCGGAACTTTTGAGTGCAAACTGTGTAAAACGGAAGAGGGGCTGATGTAGGAGTCCAGAAGTCAATTTGTATGTCGCGGAAGTTGGGGGGTTGTTTGCAGGTCAAGGAACACTGGAAATGCACTCTACATGTCCAGGAATCCGCAAGAGAAAAAATCGAGTAAGTATGAAATTAGTGAAATATGGAAAGTGGACGCAGGGGATTCAAAATGGGGTGACAATAGCTCCCCAAGAGACATGAGGACCCGAAGGTCAAATTGCAGGTCTCGAAAATGTCGTGTGCAAACTATGTATCATGAAAGAGGCTATGATGTGGAAGTGCGGCAGTAAATTTGTATAGCACGAAGGTGCGGGTGTTGTTTGCAGGTCATGGAACAATGGAAGTGCAATATAGAGCCTGTCTGCCCAGGAATCCGCGATCTGAAAAGTGGCTAGGCATCGAATGGATAGAGGTCGGTCGGAGTCACGACATAAAAGCACAAGCGCAAATGTGAACCCGTTGGTTAAAGAGAGTAGAGGGGAAAAAGAAACGGGAATTTGGTTAAGTATAGAAGAGGGAAAAGAAAGTCCAATATATTCAAATCTACAATAAATAACTTAATTAAATACAATTAACAAAACAAAAGAAGGTCCAATATATTCAAATATTAATTAAATAATGATAACTTTTGGAAAAAGTTATAAATTAAATACAATTAAAAAAACATAAAACTAAGAAGGGTGTATCCATAACAGGAATATCCACAGCTCTCCAAGATATTCAATTGGGAGAGAGAATAGTATTTTGAGTCCATCCCCTATCAAAAAGCATAAGAGGAGGAATGGGGTGGACGAGCTACAAGGAGAAAAGAATAAGATCAAGCCTCCTACTTTTGATGGTGAGCATAAGAAGGATGAGGATGCAAAGACATGGTTTTTGGGTATGAGGAAATACTTCCAACTACATAATTACTCCTCATAGGAAGAAGGGTGAATTTTCATTTATCATCTCAAGGGGAAACCATCAATGTGGGGGGATCAATATATGAAAGTGAAACACATTAATGAGAAGAAGGTTGATTGGAGGGAATTCAAGTGATATTTTTAAAAGAAATATTTAACCAAGCGCTACTATGATAGGAAAATGAAAGATTTGTTTGAACTCAAGCTTGGGAGCATGACCATAGATGAGTAAGAAAGAATATTCCTCAAGCTGTTGAATTATGTCACATTCATCAAGGATGAGAAAGTTAAAATTCAGAGGTATTTGAGTGGGATGCCGTCATTTATCAGCTACAAGATACAATATGATGATCCCAAGACATTGGAGGAAACTATAAGGAGAGCTAAATGTATCTATAATGAACAAAGGGGAAGACCAAATTTCCAAAAGGATTGGGAAGACAAGATGAAAATCAAGGTGGAATAGAGGAAGAAGGGGACTAAGCCACCATTTTTCAAAAATACTGTGCAAGGACAACCAACTCCCAATGAGTCTAGAATGATGGTGTTAGCGACGTCATTTTTTCAGTTAGAGTCAGTCTTAGTCAATTTAGAGTTTGTGTGTCAAAGTGTGTGAGGTAAGGTACCGAACAACGAATGGGTCGAAGTCAGCAAGTGGTCGATTAGCCCTTGGAGTCGAGAAGGGATGTCAGAACCAAAACATGTGGAAGGGGTAAATGTATTTTTCCAAAGAGTTGGGTCTTGTCAGAAGAGAAGGTCCTATGTGCCAAAGGTCGAGGCAACTTGTTAAATAGAAGTCTCTTTGGTGGACGAAGTGACCATCATTAGCTCATTATGAAGTTAAAAATAATGAAAAATCACGACGCTCATATCACATATGCCCTGCAACTGTTATGATTTTTTCTTCGCACACTTTGAAGTGTACCCGTCGTGCATATGTACTGCAAAAATCTTCAATATTTCTTTGAAACCTCCAATCACCATGGATTCAGTGTCCCCTAGAACATTTTCATCTCTCTCCTGCCCGATTATAAATTTCGAGCGCTCTGCATGTATTCTGTTCACCATCCGAGTTTATGCACTTCCTGTAATTCTTATCATAAGCCCAGGTCAATAAATATCACCACCTTTGGCCCCTGTCAAATTCATCGCACACAGAATGAATATGCGTTGCACCATGAAGACATCCCAGAACATAAGGAAAGGTGCGCGAAGTGGCAGGAATGTTGGGCCTGAGCCTCAAAGCTTGACATTGGTCAATGAAGATCTAGAGGGTAGGACATCTTTTGAGCAGGTCATATGCATGACCTTTTGCAGAAAAGTTCAAGGATTCAACATGAAAATAGCGAAGTAGTTCGCACTTAGGTTCAATGGGTCCCGCGCAGTAATTGCAGGTGTCTCTTTCTAGGTGATAGAGGAAACTATGTCGGCTGTGATAGAGATCCATTCATGTGGTGAAAGGTGGTTTAAATGCATGCCTTTCGACACACGGTGTTACGAAGACTTCATCAAGAGAGACTGTTTAGGTGGGAAGGTCGAAATGGGCGTTCCAAGTAGATATTTGCAGGAGCCCTTTTGGAAACTCATGGAAGTAATTAGGAAATATTTCACTTGTGAGGGAAGGTTTGCAATAATACATTCGCATCACATTATATTGTTGATGCACTTCACAGGGAGGATACCATTAAACCTGCCCTTTTTCTTGCACCAAAGCCTCCAAGAAATGGCAGACAGTGCTCAAGATTAAGAAGATCAGCCAAAGAGGAAAATATCGCATGTCTTTATGATTAAATTACTGATGGTGGAGGAGTAAAGGTGATTGGAAAATAAGTTGTATTTGTTTCTACTTGCAGTAGGCATCCCCAAGGATCCAAAAGGATATTTCCCTCTACCTACAAAAAGGGTAACATCGCACCATGTAGAGGCTGAAGTAGGAAGGGCTGTGGAGGAAGGAAGGATGTTGGAAGCCCTGTCCCCCCAACATCTAATACCTAGAGGAGGGGCATGCTAAGGAAAATAAAGGAAGTCAGGGAGACCCTAGTCCCAAGAGATCCATGTGCAAATTCAGTCATCGAAGAGTTACTCATGTGCGTTATTCGACTGGATACCATCGAAGGCACAAGTCAAGAAAGTTGGGGTAGAAGGAGGAGAATAGACAATGAAAGTGCAGATGTTCGTGAGTCGTCACAACAGCTAAAGAAAGAACAATTTTCTGTTGTTGAGCCATACCAGGAAAACTAAGAGGTGAGACAACAATTAGAAAAAAGGACCCTCGGAGTATCAACATCACAAGGACACAAGGGAAACACAACTTGGCTAAAGAGACAACTCAGGGAAGCGAAGGATATGATCATACAGCTATGTGAAAAACATATGGTGTTGAAAGAAAGGAATGTGAAACACTTCAGGGAATGTGAACCAGCCATGGAGAAATTCTGGGCGGCTCTGGCCAGCATGAAGAAGAAGATGAAAGTGAACATGGTTATGTAAAGGAAAGTGATGAACGTAAAAAGGTGAAACTGGTCTCTCGGGATAAATCTTCGAGTATCCAAACTGCAAATGAGACTAAACACATAATTGACCGACTCCGGTTTTTGTCTCCTCGGATGTGGCGTGGACTTGGAATTTGATAGATACCAGTGCAGAAAACATAGGACGCACAACGATGAAATATCATCCATTATGAAGGATAGGTGTACGTTAGACATGTGACAGTTTGAAGAGAGGCATGGTTCCCTAGATAGGGTCATCATTTTGGAGGCACCTGCAACAGTCTACAGTCACATGCCACATGCATGCACCAATAAATGATTGCGCATTAGAGATGAAAGTCGTTACACTGTTGTTGAGGAGTCCTAAATCCATTTAACTCAACAGTAGGAACCAAATCCTCCACCAAGGCCTAATCAGACTCTGTAGTGTTTAATAGTGGAATGGTTCTCTAGATCTTACGATTCGTCCCATTAATCGATGGGCTTTATGTTTTCTATTGAAATCTCTTCCTTCAGTTCAGACATTTTCTTTTTGTATTTTCTCTTATAGGTGGGACCGATACAAGATAAAATACGGTATAAACCAACTAGGTGACAAAGTGGGAAAACTTAACTACTAGAGAAAGATGATCTTGGGATAACTCGTTCACTCTAGAATGCAGACAACGATTCTCTACCACAAGCCTAGTACTAATACATTAACCTGTTGGTGTTCCAATTATTGACCAAAATACAATTTATCAGAAGAAAACATACATGCAATAAACGATGGCAAGAAAAATAGTTTCCTTAACTCTAATCATCAATTACAAATTAACACAACAATTTACTTTTCATCATTAAAGACAAGAACTATAAAAATATTGAATCAGATAACTTATCAACAGATTCAAAAGTTCTTACTCGTTACAACATCCATTCATGAGATATAAATCAGAAATAATTCTTTTTCAGATCCAATCACACACGCTTTTGATAAAACACAAACTTTGTCTCTGGTCCTAAGCAAGACTTCTCAATTAAGGCATCTTCAAAATAGTTCTTTACAAATCCAAAAAATTAGGGTCTTTGCAACAAGCATCGACCCTTTGCTAACAGGTCAATACTCTTATTTATAACATGCTATTAACCAAAAATAACTATTAAAAGTGCAACTAAGTAAAAAACAAACTCGCCACATGGCGCTTTCGTCTCTCGGTATTCTAAAAGTCATCAAATGATCTCACTTGAGTGGATGACTCTTCTCGTACTCTGACCATTTGATGAAGAGATCCTTGCATGTGTTAGCATACAATAATATATGTTGTTCCATTGGAGCTGAAAGGATCTCTCTTATCTCTACTGCACACACCCAATATCTGACTATTCTAGCACTTACCTTCTGCAACATGGTTCGGGCTTTGATCGGGTGTTTCATGAACTGTTTCACTTGTCTTGGTGCCATGTTCGCCATATTTTCTATCTCCGCATCCCATGATGAGTCTTGTTCGGCATGTAATTTGACTATGTCATGCAAGTCAACAAATTCCTCAGGTGTGTCGAATTCAGGGAGACCGATGTCTCTCATTTCTCGGTTGATCTTGGTCTAGCTCTTTTCACATTCGTCCCATTTTTCTTGGAATTCCTGATGAGGTTCTTGAGCCATTTTTACCCAATATTTGGATGACTTCTTTATGAAATCGATGCTTCTTTCTCTTAGTACCCAGATGTCGTTCTCTTTGGCATCTCGGCCCTGTTGAACCACATTGAGGTAGTTGATCCTTTCCATGGCTTGGTGTGATTTTTCATACCTCCTTTCCATATCCTTTCACGTCGCCAGTTTCAAGAGGGTGTCTTCTTGAAGCTCGTCTATATTTGAAGTGAATAGGTTCCGCTCATTCATAAATGTGTTGTAGGCCTCATGGAATTTGCTTCTCAGGAACACCATGACCTATGTCGTGTCTTGGTAATATTTCACTAAGTGGCATAGATGTGCCAATTCCTTCAACGCAACAACCAAGTCCTCTTCATTCCTTTTCTCTTTGTTCAAGGTGGCATTTGTGATTTCCATCCCTGCGCCGATAAGCTCAGATGTCTTGGCATGCGTTGTGTTCATCAACGTTTCCTCTATGGTGATGAGGATAGAGTGTTCTAGATTAATCCTCCTCTTCTTAGTGGTTCTCTTCATGATATATTTCCTTTTCCGATCATAGGATATGGAATGTATATCATCAAATTCATCCATGAGTTCATGGATTTTCTGATCTCCCCAGGTAATCATATTTTCTAGGCCTCTGACGATGTATATTTGTTCAAGAATGGGTTCTTGAACCTCTTTCATGTGTTCTGAGGCTCAAACCTTTGGTTGTTTCACATAGGAAGGTTGAGTACCAGTTGAAATTGAAGCATCGGGGGTAGACTCAGTACTCACTTGATAATCAATCGTTGATATGTCGATTTCCTGCTATGGAGATTCTTCCTTTTGTTCTCCCAACCTTGGCTTGTCCGTCGAACTATCCATTTGAGTTTCTAGTACATACAGTAGTTCAGTGTCAAAGACACTTTCAACCTCCTGGTCATTCTATGGAGGGCCCCGAATTTGAGCATTGGGAGCTCGGGAAGATACCTTCTCGGGCTCTTTTCCCTTTGTGATCTTCACAAGAGTCACTAGGGACACTTCTGAACTTTCATCATGATCATACATGTTTATAAATTCATGGAGGGGGTTTGGTGTACTTTCTCACCCTGATATTCTTACTATCTCTGGCTGAGATGAAATGTCCTCCGGTGACCCAGCCTGTGGCATTGTAACTTTAGGGTTATCCAACATGGTGATTTCATCAATTTGTATTAGCTCATGGCTGCTTGGGCCTACCCAGATTTCATCTGGGTTGTCAGAGAGGGCCCTTGTAATTCCTATGAGGTCTGTGTCATCCTGCAACTGATAAATTACTCGCTACGCATGTTCTATCATGAGAAATCCCCTTTCCAGTGCATCCAATGTCATAGGAAATCCTTTGTTCTATGTCAGAGCCACCAGGGGAACCTATGTCTCTTCTATCACTCTGATTTCTTCCCTATCTCTAAGGTCCTCTTGAGCCTATTGTTCTATAGTTTTCTCCTGTTAATCTTGTCTCATGGCCCTAAACCTAGTCATTCTTGGGTTGGCCATCCTTGCCACCATATCGTCCCAGTCCTGGGAAGTTTTTGTGAAGACTTCATCTTCAAATTTGTCATGGGTGTATGACCAGTAGGATGACACTTGTGAAGCATGTTGCAAGACCAAGCCCTTTGGACCGTGCTTGCAGAATCATCCTGTCTGGAATCTGAACTTGAGTTGGCTTAGCCCTTGTTGTTTGGTTTGAGAGGTGTTCTTTACCAAGTAGACACCTACATGGAAACCATAGGGTATGAACACTTGTTTCTTTTCCTTGACCAGGGTAGCATTGTATCCTTGCAAGATGGTTTAATAACATATTTCTCCTACTACAAGCTGGTTCGGGACATGAGTTGGTAAGATATGTGGTGCTCTGGTGGCCCCAAACACCCTAATGTAGGTGTCATGCTCATCCAAGTACCAGTGGCCTACCTTGGAAATCATTTTCTTAGCTGCAACCAATAGTGTCAGGCATTCCTTCTTAAAAATAATAAAATAAATCTGTGGGATGAATTCATCACAGATGAGGGAGTAAGAATTCTTGTACCTTTTTTCCCATAGCACGCTGAAGTAGACATGGATTGGGAGATCTGCAACATGCCAGCTCTGATTCATGTCAGCGAAGATGTTTCTAGCACACATGACATCGAGAAAATATGAGGCCATGTAGAAAGTTGGCATCTCTCCTTCCTTCGATGTCTGATCCTGTTGTATTCAAATGCTTAGTTGTTTAGAAATTATTGCTCCCCAGTTGAAACCTCTCCCGGATATCACCATTGTGTAAGACAAGGGAATCCACACCACTGAAAATCTAGAGCAGTCCTTCTCTCCATATAATTGGTAGATGAGATTCATCAAATAGATGTATGGCTCCCTTAAATTGGTCATCCCATAACAACCAGTGCTTCGATTGGTGTACTTATTTTCCTCCCTCCACCATGAGGCCATCAATCGGCTAGTGTCGTGGCATTCATAGAACTTCACCACAAAGTCTATGTTGAGCCACTCCTCAGGATCTCTAAGCTTGTAGTATTTTTGAACTTCCACTGGTAAGAACACTCCGACACACCCGCCATTTTCATCATTGATTAAACATTTATGTGTGTCTATGTGGTCGATGAGCCACTTCATGACTTCAATACAGGGAAAAATAGGGGTTCTTCTTGCCACCATATGCAGGTACAACCATCGGATGTTCGGGAACACCTCGTCGTCGAGAGCTCTTACATTTGGATCAATGTGTGGGACATATTCTAGGTATTCATCCTGATTGATCTTGTTAAAGAGTTATCCCCAATGTGGGAGCGCCATCCTAGACCCCGTTCTTACCTCTGTATCTCCAAAGGTCGGAGGCTGGATGAAATCCTTCTTCGTTGTTTTCTTAATGACTAGTTCCATCCTCAGAGTGTATTCCAATTGTTTTGCGGCCCTTAGAGAGAAGCCTTCACCTACCTATGTTTCTTTCAGCTTCGGTGCCCTCAGTGATCGTTTGGTGGTTGGATTTCTTGGTGACATTGTTCCTGCAACAAAAATAAACTTTCAGATATTGTGTAAAACAAAATCAGATAAAACTATAAATTGTAGCCATGTAAAATTTACAGACTTGAATACATACCTATGAAGCTTGCTAAAAATTGGTTATTTTGATACTCACGGGATCTCTGCATCCTTCAAATTACTCATATTTCTCCTTCAGATCCTCTAGAATTTCTTCATGTGAAGAATGATTTCGTTTACAATGACTCAAGAGAATTTAAATAGGGGATAACTTACTGTGTCGCATTAGCCATTCAATTTGGGTGATGAGTTAAATTTTAACAAATTTGTCGCTGAATATCTATAACTTAAATTCATCGTGGGTTGATGGTGGAGGCACAAAGGGTGATGTGTTATATCGGTGATTTTAAATGGCTGTTTTTATTGGTGCACGAGGTAGCAACCAATGCAGGACTTGGTATTAATTAGATCCTTAAATGCTCAAAATATGATTGTATCTAATGCTAAAATGTCCCATCGTGTCACTCTCTCAGTGGGTGTACCGGGGATCGGGGGTGTGCTATGAGCATTTTCGTTTATGTCCTGCTACAAAAAGATCTGACACTGATCAATATCAACGTACAATTCTGTCATGGAAAAGCTAACTCGTAGGTGTGACTCAGACTTAGGGAACCAAGAATGACTCGGGGTAAAACTAGACCATATGGTTCTCCAATATGGTAAAGACACGTGGTGTTGAATATTGGTGACCTAATTTGTGTGTATTATTCGGAGTCAGGAATCTCCTTAAGTTATTAGTTCTAAAAAAACCTTAGATTTCCGATGCTGAAAAGTATCCAAGGTCGACGATCGACAATAAAACTATCAAGTGCTTCCTTTGGATTAGCTCCCTCGAAAACGTCCTGATGTTGAAAACACATCGGGGATCAGAGATAGGGAATAACATTTTAATATTGTCAAAATGTTTATTGCGATATTTTAGACCCTTCCCAATTCTGATAAGTGCATCGGGCATCGACTATCGACAATATCTTTTCTCTCTTTGTTAACATCTATCCCCTTCGTCTTTTACTGATGTTGAAGGGGAATTGGCTATCTGCGATATCCTTATGCAAGACTTGATGCAAAAACAAAATCTTCCTTTCGCCGATGTTGACAGAGATCGGTGCTCAGTGACTGAGGTTTCCCAAGAGGTTCTTTTCCATCTTTGAATTCCTTCCGATGTCGAATCTGAGCACATCGGGTGAAGTGTTTTGGGTGTTGATTCTTTATTTAGGTGCTAAGGCATTTTAAGTCATGGGGTTTTATAAGTTCAAACAAACTTGAAAATCTGATGAAATCATGAGAATAATCAAAGACAAAACATTTCTCAAAATGAAGTCGAATCAGACAGTGAAAAAGATCAAGTGGTACCCAAAAAGGGAAAAAAAATTGACAGAGGAATTTTAGGGTGTATTGAGTGCTCAACAACTGTGTGGAAGGAATCTGACAGAACACTTGATCGCCCAGATACCCTGTAAAAGGAAAGCATCGACACATCATTCAGTAATGACGAAATCTTGCTGATGACTGAAACATCGTAGCAAAGATGAGCGACTATGATGCAGTCGAGTACAATCAGTTTCTATTTTTAGCAAAATGCCATTCGAAGAGACATCTGATAGAGAGTGGTCGAAACCTTGTTTCTATGGATAGTAGTTAGAGTGCAGGGTAGCCCAAGTGGCACACCCTTGCCTATATATTTCATCTTTTCAATGTAAGCCAGGTTGGTTGGAAAAACAATGTAGACAATGACTATTGATTGTAGTTTTTTGATCCGATTCAAATTTAATGCAAAATTCTTGAAGCCTTGATGGAAAGATTCTAACGGTGGCAGTCTGATGTATTGTATTATTTCTTTGCGTATGTGATTTCCTGTGCTCTTTATATTCACACCTGTAATTTTTTTCTAAATCAAAACATGATTTAGAATCTAGAATTCACTGCGTAGTGCTCTAGATTCACGCCATTTAGACAAACTGTGTTTCTTCTAAATTAAATCTGAATTCATCCCCAATGGTGCTCTGAGTTGCTTCATGTGTTTTTCTCTCGCCACACACAATGATTTTTAACTAATTATTGTTTCTCATTTATCCTTTATCCTCTCGAGTTCAGTCACTGAGTCATTTGTTTCTATCATTTTATTAAATTGACACCATAGCCCAAGGTCTTTCTTTCTTTCGCCAATAGAACCCGAAAATATTGTTTAAAGGTATTAAATCTAGCCCAGAGTTTAAAGTTATATCCTGTACAAAGATGAATTCTCTAGAGAGAGCCCTCTCCAGGTTTGAAAGGCTAGTTTCGGGCCTCAAATTTGGTTTGTAGGTTGCCTCTGTCATTTGTTTTCTCAGTCGAACGAAGTTTACAGAGTGTTAACAGATGGAAACAGTGGAGAAAAATCCAAAGAAACAATCAATTCAATGTTGGAGTTTTTGAAGAGATCATATGCGTAGATATTTACCTCAAAGAGGTTAAAAACCAAGGACTACACATATTGTACAACAAGCTATGATAGTTAAAGACATGGGTAGAATTGTGCTTAGAATTTATGCAGCCCTGGACAACAAGCAAGTTAAGTTTTAGTCGCACATGATCGAGGTGGAAGGTAATATTAATGATCAACCCATTGTTATTTTAATTGACTCAAGAGATAATCATAGTTATGTAGATCCTAAATGGTGGAAACATTCCAATTTCTGAGAAGCAAGCTTGGAAAACCTTGATTGGTGCAATTAGCTACAGGGGAAAAAAGAAAAATTAATGAAATGGTGAAGACATTTTCAATGGATATGAATGAACCACGCATAAAGGATGATTTGAATATCATACATTTGGGTTCATATTATTTCCTCATTGTTCTAGATTGGTTGGATGAGCACCATGTTTTCCTGCATTGTTACAATAAGGCATTTTATTTCTTGGATAAGGAGGGGAACTTAAGGATAGTTCAAGGAATTCCAAGAGTTGTATCTATAAGAGAAGTTTGAGCCTTGCAATTGAAGAAAAGATACAGGAAAGGATGTCAAGTATTTTCAACGCACATGGAAGAGGAACCTAAGGATAAAGTGAAAAATGTTGAAGAGTGCATAGTACTAAAATAATTTGAGGATGTATTTAAAGAGATATCGAATTTTCCATCGAAAAGAGATATTTATTTCTCTATAAACATGATTCCTCGATCAAGACTCATATATAAGACTCCTTATATGATCAATATGATAGAATTGAAGGAGTTGCAGATGTAACTTAAAAAGCTTCTGAAGAAGGGGCATATACTCCCAAGTATGTCACCTTGGGGTGCCCTAGTATTATTCATGAAGAAGAAGGATGGTATGCTAAGAGTTCATATCGACTTCAGGAAATTGAACCAAGTAACAATAAGGAAAAAATATAATTTTCAATGATATATGAACTTTTTGATTAGCTGCAGGATGTGTAGATATTTTCAAAGATTGATCTCAGATCTAGATATCACCAAGTAAGAATTAAGGAAGAATACATCAGCAAGACTACTTTCAGAATGAGGTATATACATTATGAGTTCACAGTGGTTCCATTTAGGCTGTCAAATACACCATCTATCTTCATGTGTTTGATGAATGGAGTTTTCAGAAAATACCTAGATAATTTTTCATTGTATTTCTGAATGACATACTTATTTACTCAAAGTATGAAGAGGAGTGCGAGAAACACTTGAGGATGGTACTAAAAGTATTGAGGGAGCATCAACTTTATGAAAATTTGAGAAAGTGCTCATTTTATCACTAACAAATTCATTATTCGGGTCATATTATTTCCAAGGAAGGAATATTTGTGGATCCGAAAAAGATAAAAGTCATTGATGTTGGAATACTGAGAGGGGGGGGTGAATCAATAATAGAGAAATTTAGTCCCTTTTAACCATATAATCCAAGTGATATATCAATGAAGCATTATTATCCAATAACTGTATAGTAAATAAGCAATGAACAAATGAACAATCATACACATACACAGTACACCAGTGTTTTACGTGGAAACCCAAATCGGGAGAAAACCACGAAATTATTTTTCTTATATGTCTTGAAGAATTACATTCATTGGAAGAACCAACTTCCTTGGTTTTCCAGCTACAACTGGAAGGAGGCTCCAACCCCCTAGTTTCTGAGGCTACAACCTGAGGGAAGATCCAACTCCCCAATTCTCTGGCTACAACCAGAAGGAGGCTACAACCCCCTATGTTCTTCGGCTACAACCGGAAGGTGGCTACAACCACTTGTCCTTGCCCCGTCCTGCCACCTTGAAGAAGAATTAGAATGATGGAACCACTGTCACACTATCACTGTGAGATATACCGCTGTAAACCTATACCAATAAATCTGAACCATGCATCAACCATGCATCAACCTGTAATCAACCTGTACCAT
>JZKD02S1201321.1:800233-862493 GCA_000966675.3 Picea glauca
TTCAATTCAAGGCTAGAGTGCACTCTCCACTCCATTTTTCATATTATTATATTCATTCACTCCTATCATTACATATTCTCCCTTTATCTTCTATCATTTGTTTACTTAGGGTTCATATGTGTGTGTGTGTGTGTGTGTGTGTGTGTGTGTGTGTGTGTGTGTGTGGTTAAGATTTTGTACTAAAAATCTGCTATAGTTGTATTGGTCAATGTAAGAATACAAAAAAAAGTTTTTCCCATAGTCTATGATTCATACTTTGTTAAAAAAATTGATGCTTGCCTACCAAAAATGCAATTGTATCCTTTCATGAGGATTGTGAACTTTTACTAGTATAAAGCCTACTTTAAAAACACGTCAAAACCCTTACCTTTTCATTGTCCTTTCACCGGATCCATTAGCCCATACAACTTGATAAGAGTTTTCCACGAGATGCATTTCCATCACCAAGACCTGCATGAATCATAAAAGACAAATTCTTTATATGAGCAAATATTTAATAAGCAAATAAACATGCATTTAGTTATGTAAAATACTATAAAAAAAAATTAAGTGGTTGCATACCTTAATGAGCTTCTCTTTGTTTCGAGATTAGGTTATTCTCTACTGAACAGGGCCAACCATGTGAAGGTGGAAGCTCATATGGCCCTTCCCCCCGCTCACATCACTCTCAATTCCCCATACCTAACAAATGATTTTCTTTATATAGAAAACATATAGATATTCATGCATAACTAGGATAGTCATCAAAACATATGAACATATAAACATTGAATCATATGTGATCTAGGTGGATATCGGTGGCCACCCACCTTTTCCAAATGGCTCAAAACGGCTTTCTGGCAATTTTGGCAATTTACTATTTTTAGCAGGTTTTAACTTCCGGGGCCATTTTGAGGGCCCAAATGAAGGTTTTTCGAGATAGAGGTTATTAATGATAGTCAAAGGCATCATTTATCCTCCAAAATTAATCTCCTCGACGATACCTTTCCAACGAGCTATCACATGCCTAAAACGGAGATCGAATGCAAAAGTTACGACCCTGGGAAGTTGATGTACTCACTTACCCAAATGGGGCCCACATGACATTTGGCGCTTCATCTCCTAGGATTAGGTTTTTGGATGTTTATGAATTTTGGCATTCCCGTTTATTATAAAAGGGCCTTCATAGCCTCTTTGTAATAATCTTCTTGCGAATGCGAGTAGCCATCACATCTCTTCTCAAGGATAAGTTGCCACCATTCTAGCGAGTCTTCCACTCTGTACTTTTACAGTCTCTGTACATTTATCTTATTAATAGAAATCATGTATTACTGTATATCAGTGTTTATGGTTTCATCTATGATACTTTTATGTTATATTATTGAATATCTTCAATATCTCTGTGCATTTCTTTATTATATCTCAACTCTGATTTCGTGCCGAAAATAATCCGGATCAGTGGTATCAGAGCAGGCTGCTCTTTGTCATTTTTTTCAGTGCATGTCCCTGACAAGGTCCGAGTATAGAAAGTTGGGTCTCGAGATTGTCTCTCTTGAAGACAGTCGCTCTCGCACACCCAAGAAACCCTCAATGGCAGAAGAAAATAAAAACGACGGAGCAGACGATCATATCAATCTGTTGCTTGAGCAAGCTCTCACGTGACAGAGGGATGAAATGATGAAGAATTTTTCCCACATCCTTCAACCCCTACCGATAACATCAGGTGCATCTTCATCAAGCAACCACTTTGGAGGCACTTCCCCTTTCAAGGTACAGGTTAATTTTGATATTCCCATATTTGAAGGTCAAATAGATGCAGATGCCCTAGATAAATGGTTAAATATGCTAGAAGGTTATTTCTCTGTTCATAATTTTTCCGACAAGGAAAATATAACCTTCGCACTCCTTAAGGCTCTCCCCCATGTCAAACATTGGTGGGAAACTTACTAGGAGCAGAGTTCCACAGAGGATTCTGGAATATATGGGGTCGAGCCCACTTAGGAATTTTTTGTGGATGCGGTAAAGGAACAATACTACCCTGTTGGAAACTATGAGGACTAGTACATGAGATGGACCACACTACGGCAAGAGAAGGGCCAATCAGTTCCGAAGTTCACCAATAACTTCCATACCTTGCGTACCAAGATGGGTATCAAAGACTCTGAACGACATTTGGTTCTAAAATATCGTGGGGCTCTACACAGATACATCCAAACTGAAATGGATTTTCTGGACATCTCATCACTCGGTGCTGCCTATCAATATGTTGTTAAAATCAAGAATAAATTCAATCACCAGAACAAATGGGAGTTCGGGTATGAAAATCCACAACAACCAAAGTATGACAAAGACAACCCTAACAAACAGTCTCCCGAAAACTAGTCCAAGCCACAGGAAAAGAAGGGTCACGGGAAGACAAAGAAGGACATCGGAAAATGGTACGATTTCCACAAAATCCCCTGGCACAACACCGACGAATGTCGCTCAAAGTAGTCATTGGTGGCTGAGATCAAAGACAAGGAGTCGAACCCTGATTCAGAATCTGATTCTAAAAATACAGAGTGAAAGACTCGCTAGAATGGTGGCAGCTTATCTCTGAGAAGAGATGTGACGGCTACTCGCATTCTCAAGAAGATGATTACAATGAGTCTTTGAAGGCCCTTTTATAATAAACGGGAATGACAAAAGTCCTAAACATCTAAAAACCTAACCCTAGGAGATGAAGCGCCAAAAGTCATGTGGGCCCCGTTTGGGTAAGTGATTACATCAACTTCCCGTGGTCGTAACTTTTTTAAATGATATCCGTTTTAGGCATGTGATAGCTCGTTGGAAAGGTATCGTCGAGGAGATTAATTTTGGAAATTTACTAGTTTTAGCAGGTTTTAACTTTTGGGGCCATTTTGAGGGCCCAAATGAAGGTTTTTTGAGATAGAGGTTCTCAATGATATATGAAGGCATGATTGGGCCCCCAAAATGAATCTCCTCGATCATACCTTTCCAACGAACTATCACACGCCTAAAACGGAGATCGTTTGCAAAAGTTACGACCCCAGGAAGTTGATGTACTCACTTACCGAAACATGGCCCACATGACGTTTGGCGCTTCATCTCCTAGGGTTAGGTTTTTTGATGTTTAGGATTTTTGGCATTCTCGTTTATTGTAAAAGGGCCTTTAGAGCCTCATTGTAATCATCTTCTTGCAAATGCGAGTATCTGTCACATCTCTTCTCAGAGATAAGCTGCCATCATTCTAGCGAGTCTTTCACTCTGTATTTTTACAGTCTCTATACATTTCTCTGATTAATAGAAATCATGTATTACTGTATATATGTGTTTATGGTTGCATCACTGATACATTTCTGTTATATTATTGAATATCGGCAATATCTCTGTGCATTTCTTTATTATATCTCCGCTCTCAGTTCGTGCCAAAAATAATCTGGATCATTGGTGGAAGCATATTTCAGGATTTTGAGGAAGGTATCAACAATATTAGTGTCATCCCCTAGTTAACTTTTCTTAAATTCATGTAAAAAAATTCCCTGCATGGCTTGGTTATGTCATAAGAAATGATCCATACCAACCTCTATATCATTGTATTCATCCCCAACGTGTGAAGAACTAGTGTTACTGTAGAGGTTTTGAATTGGTGATTCAGGACATAGTGGGAATTGAAGAAGTCATTGATTCAACCATTATTGGTATGTTTCATCTCTGAGCTATGCTCGTTTAGTAGTATTATCTTGATTTAACATCATAGTGGGATGTAATGGTACATGGTAAATAGGTTGATTGTCATCAGAGTATTGATCGTAAAAAATCTTAACATTACATCGATATTATTAGTAACATAATGCATTTAGTATGTTCAAACATTATACCAAACATTTATTAGAAGCATGGAAATTGTTTACCAATAATAAACATGCAACCAACCACTTTATAAAATAAATGTCGAATTAAGAAATACATTTAAATTAGTTCCACTGAAAAATACAAAAATATAATTACTCAACCACCTTTTTCTTATGACCCAAGGGGACATCTAAAGGTATACCCAATGAAATGTGTTTTCATGAGCGTTTGGTGGTTTATGAAAGTTATAGTTTATTAAAAACTTGTCACTAGGAGACAAATTATGTATTGCATGAACAACAACAAATTTGTATGCCTTCATTTTCATAAAGAACACTTTGTCATTGGAGTGTTCCTTAAAGGAACAATTTGCACTAAATAATGAGGACCTAAAACTATTTATAAACCCTGCAATGTTCCTATGAGTTTGTAGACGACCATTGATATATAATAGGTTTTTCCTGTTAAATTTTCTAGAAGCATAATGTTAGTGTGTGGTTAGAAGACCTTAGGTTCAATTTATTCAACCAAAAAAACCTTTCAGATACCGGCCCTTTCATAATTTACTATATGCAAGTGAAGTCTCACTTGAAGTATCTACTGGGGATGTAGGAACCAAGTTTCTGCAGGGACGAGGGGATGTGAGGCTCTCATAATATACATTACTAATTATGCACCTAGTGTGCGATATATTTATTCATATCCTTTAATTAGTTACCAACTCTATTATGTAGAACCATTATGACATAGATTGCAACATAAGTAACCCACTGTACTATTCATTATTAATGTGAATCAATCATATAGTAAGAAGATCTATACTAATCATGCATAAATAGAACATCCATGAAAAACCACATCAACAAAACACATAGAGACACAAATTTTAACGTGGTTCACCCAATCCTTGGGCTATGTCCACAACAACTAGCTTCTATATTCGTCTTCATACGGTAATCCTCTCAGACCCGCACATTGTGCTTACAATAGATATAACATACCCTACTATCCAAACCTTCCTAGACGCTATGTCGTGCACGCCTCTCTCTTTCTCTACAAAACCTCTCCAACCATTTAGTAAGAATTCTCCCTCATAAGCAACCTAATCTCTCTCTTTCAGCAACAACAACCTATTCTTTCTCAACCGATTACATATTTATGTATAGAGTTAGGGCTCAAAACCCTATGACATCTCATGAAAAATTGTTCCCAAAAAATCTCATGGTCCATGCATGTTTTTCCTGCCTTTGCACATGCATTTTGATTTTCTTTTCTTTTCATCTTCCTGATCCATTTCCTTTCTTTTCATCTGCTTGTTTCTTTTCCTTCATTTTTTCCAGCATGTTGTTTTTTCATGCATAAATGTTGTTCTTCCTCCTTTTGTGCACGCTCTGACTTCTTATTTGAGCTTGCAAACAACTCTGTTTTTGGCTTTTGCACATGCTCTTCAAAACTTAGCTATTCAACATGCCTGTCAAACGTGCCTTCAACACTCACATGTGGCTCGTCCTGGGCCACTTAAGCCTATCACATCACACCCTTCCATAGAGACGATCTAAAAATGGAATGAATTTGTTTCCAATAGATCTTTAAAATGAAGAAGACTTATCTCTTTAAATTGCAAGTGTAAAATGGTATGTGTTTGGGTAATTGGATCAAGTTACTAACACATAAATTCAATGAGTTTTACTTAAACAGGAGCAACATATCAGACAGATAAAAAAACATCAATAATGAGCACAGAACACAATAAATGATAAAGGCATTCACTCCTCTCTTGGGATACATCTCCTGGTCCATCTTCCCTTCGATAATTTTCATTATGCTTAAAATGTTCTCTTACAATGCTTAAAATACAATATAGATGGCTCCAATGGCTTCAAAACGTCCAAAAACCCCTAGCTGGGCTTTTTTCGGCACCTGGTTTGGCCAACAAATTAAGAAGTTACACCTCCTGGAAGTTTTCCCTTTCAAGCTTGTTGTACCTGCTCTCTAAAACTAAACCCACTAATAGACTAACCTAGCCTCTGTGTGTTTCCCATACCAAAACCCAACACATGCAACAATTCCCGCAAAATGGGTGAAATTGTAGGACCGTTAGTGCATTGGCCCCTTTTCCCGACAGAGAACTTGGTCGTATGGCCCCATGTGGCTAATGACCTAACTGAGTGGAGTGCTCCAATGGATATATCCCTCCACACAAAGAAGTGTGGTCATATGGAAAGGTTTCATAGGACCAGAGCTAAACTAGAGTGCTCCACGCGTGCCAAGTGTTAAATGTAGTGGACATATGGAAGGTTTCAAGAACCACGGGCTTAAATCCAAGTGACTAACTGTTATATCCAACCACACACCAAATGGTAAATAAAACGGTTATGTGGCTGGTCATATGCAATGCATCAGGGGAAGGGGCTAGGCCTCATCCCTTTACTCCACCGTTAGAACACAACGTGCAATTCAAATTATTTAAAACAACTATATTGTTAAGCAACACAATGTGGGCAGGTAGGTAGCCTGGGCCTTGCCAATTTATTCTCCCATGCCCGGAGGTCACGGGTTCGATTCGTGTGGAGTCAAAAAAAAAAACTTACCACTTGCAACCATTGGAGGGCTGCCACATGGCAGCCCACGACTGGGCCACATGGCACCATACTGCTTGCCAAGATTATGACACGTGTCAACACCAGGTTCATCCACTTTTTTTCCAATGTCTTCCGAGTAAGCATTTCAATGCATCTTCCACATCATTGTACGTTCGTATAGACTGTACGTTCATCTGCCACGTCAACACTATACAAATTGTACAGTCAACAAAATTTTGCATGTTTGGAAAAATGAACAAAATGTGTTATCTTGCTCATACGACTTATGTTTGAGCCCATTCAAGTTACGTTCAGTTCATGATGATGAGACCTACACACATGTCTTTTTTGAAGTGATTCTATACACTTTGATTTTTGAGAAAAATTTTATCCCCTGGATCATACCTCCCCATTGGGAAGCTTTTCGACCTCCAAAAGACTACTTTTATCCAATTTGTAGATGAGGGTACGGTTCCCTCACCCTTACAATCTCAATCCATCCATCCTTTCTTGGATTGGTGCCTTTGAGACCAATACAAAAATTGTCATGTCTTGTTGTGTACTTGTCTTGGCTCTTTCTGCACTGTTCTTGAATGGTTTGCTATACAAACTGAACTGGTTCAATGAACTTCTTGGCCTGGTTATAAACATGTTGAAAGTAATGTATATGCTCATCCCAAAACTTAGGATGCTTTCTTTGCAATCTAGCCACCATCTTGCCCATACCAAAATGGCCAACAACAAGAGAAGAATGTGCTTCCCTTATCTTGTTGACTCTTTCACCTTGTGAAAAACATAACTTGCCAAGATACAAAGTTTACCATGCACATAGGAAATCCAATTACTCAAGTTGGTTAGCATGACACAAAGTTGCATAAAAATATTTTAAATCAAAATCCATAGCATAATATTCCCAATATCTTTGATGCATGATAAGATTATGCTTGAAAATAACTAAATCACTAACAATAGTCCTAGGAAGCATATCAACAAATTTGTCATAAAAGTATTTCTTATACCTTATCACAAAGTGGAAAACATAACTTTTCAATGCATGTAATGGAGATTGCTTTTCTTTCAAAGCTTTCTTCCATGTGTCTCCTTCAACAATCATATATGTAGTCTTGTTCAAGGCTCTGAAATCTACCCACATACGCCATATACAATCTTTCTTTGGTACCAAACCAATTGGTGACCTGCATGGCGAAGTGCTTGGTTTGATGACCCCTTTTTCAAGCAATTCCTAGGCTTGTTTTCAGATTTCAATGTTCTCCATGTTAGACATCCTATACATGTCAATGTTTGGAAGAGGACCTCCTTGCTGCAATAGAATCTCATGTTGGATACCCCTTTTAGGAGGTAATCCCCTTGGTTCCTGAAACATCTCAACATTTTTTTAACATCCTCATACAAATCAGATTGTAACTTTGCATCACATCCTTTGAAAACTTGTTCTTCATCATTGTATTTGGGTTTACTCATCAAAAGTACAAGGTTCTTACTAGCATTGACTAGTCTCTTCATTTTTACAACATTTTTAAGTGACAAATTCATCTTCTTTGTATGTTCTCTAACAATGTACTCAACTCCATTTTTAAACAAATGATACTTGATCTAGTTTCTTGACAATGTCTTCGAAATAATGTTTTCCTGTGATCCCGTATCAAAAAGAGTATCTATCTTGGTATGTTTTGAAATAACCCTTACATGGAAAAGCTCCATTCTTTCCTTTTCATGTTGAGTTTCATTGATGGCATACTTTGAAGAACTAGTGCTTGCAATAGAATTCTTACCTTATAAACCCGTGGCTGTGATTTTTGTTTCATCTTCCAAATCATATCTTAAATCTTGTTGTATAGTTGCATCAATTTTTGGTTTCTCTTTGTTGTTGAACATTTTGGGTCTCTTTTCATGATAAAGTTTCCAACAATGGTATTCATCATGGCCATCCTTTGAACAATGTTTACATGATATTTTCTCTCTCTCTTTCTTGACTGAAGCATTTTTCTTTCCATTTCCTTCAAACTTCCTCTTTCCCTTGTCTCCATTAAAAAAATTGTTTCTACCCTCTTGAGGTTCATTCCTTCCTCTTTCCTCTAAATGGGTAGCTTGTGCACATACGTCATCTAGATTTGAAGGATTAATCATAAGTATTGTATGCCTCAAGTAGCTATGTAAGCCTCCAATGTATTTGAGAAAAGTATATTGTGAAGACAAATCTACACCCAAAACCAAATCTCTTCTCCTAAATTATTGAGTGAAGATTTGCACATCTTGCCCTTTAGCTTGCCTAAAGTTTTTCCAATTGATAATAAATTTCTGCATGTATTCTAATGGATAAAATTTCCTTTTAATTGCAACAATAAAATCATTCCAAGAGGATAAAACTTTACCATGTTTCTTCAAGTCCTCTTGAGTTTTGGATTCCCATCAAATGAGTGTTGTACTGCCCAATCTTAAAGAAACAAGCTGAATCTTAATTTCAACATCTGTGATTCTTTGTATCCTACAATACACTTGAGTCTGACGAGTCCATTTATCTTATTTCTCAACATTTACTTGTCCATTGTACATAGGAAATTCAAACTTAATATCAAGCTTTAGTAAAGGAGTTTGTAAAGGAGTTTTACCATTATATTTTGGAGAATTTGGAGGTGGTTGTGAAATGGTGGAAGAGGTGGAATATGGAGGTGAAGGAGGTGGAGAATCACCACTCCCCCCATTTCCCTTTGGATTTTTATCACCACTCTTTCCATTTCCCTTTGGAGGGTTGGAGCTTTCACCTTACAATCTTGCATTTCTTTCTTCAAACAAAAATTTGACTTATCTCTTTAAAATGAAGAAGACTTATCTCTTTAAATTGCAAGTGTAAAATGGTATGTGTTTGGGTAATTGGATCAAGTTACTAACACATAAATTCAATGAGTTTTACTTAAACAGGAGAATCATATTAGATAGATAAAAAACCATCAATATTGAACACATAACACAACAAATGATAAAGGAGTTCAACCCTCTCTTGGGCTACATCTCTTGGTCCAACTTCCCTTGGATAATTTTCATTATTCTTAAAAATTTCTCTTATAGTGCTCAGAATACAAAATAGATGGCTCCAATGGCTTTAGAACATCCAAAAACCCCTAGTTGGGATTTTTCAGTCTTGGTTTGGACAAAACTGAAGAAGTTACACCTCCTAGAAGTTTTCCCCTTCAATCCTATTGTACTCGCTCACCAAAATTCACCCATTGATAGACTAACCTGGCCTCTATGTGTTCCCCGCACGAAAACCCATCTGTTGGCCCTTGACCAAGTTCTGGGAGATCCTTGGTCAAGTTTGACCTATTTTTGGACTTCGACGGCCTGATGAAGGAGGAGCGCAAGACAAAGAAGAGATCACAAGATATCAACCCCTTTTTGGGTACTTTCTGGGATTTGGTATTATGTAACGGGTATGGGATGTTGGCCCATGTGTTTACCCATTTTTAGGCCTATTTTGTAATGTATAAAAAGATGTCTCGACTATGTAAGAGAAGAACAAGTTGGGAATCTGTGTGATATTGGGTTAAGTACTAGATTTATGTGATTGAAGGATTGTAGTGCTCTGTGCATACTGTGTGAGTCTTGCAGAGCTAAGTGCAAGTCAGTGTAAGAGGTTGTGGAGGGTTGTGTGCTTATATCTACTCGAGGAAGGAGGATCTAGTGAGCTGTGTAGATCTCCTGTCCTATGTGGAGTAGGGTTTTGAGACTATGTGCATGTAACCTATTGAAGAAGATAATAAAGAATAAGAGTTTGTGGACATAGCCCCAGGGTGGGGGTGAACAACGAATATGTTGTGTTTCTCTACTTTGTGCAATGTGTTGATGTGTTTATGTATTTAATTTCTAAGTGCTTTTATATAGATAGATAGATATGTTTATGCTTTATGCTAATGATGTATATGGATGCTATATATGACCCATGTGAATGTGCTTAGTGCTTGAATCTACTAGATCTAACCTAGTTCTATATGATAAGTGCTTATATACATCAGATCTGTCTGAATGATGCGATGCTTTGTTTTATATGCGAAGTAGAATAGTGGTTAAATATTGATGAACTATCGGTGTTAAGTGCTATGTTAAGTATTACAATCACAGATATGTGTCCCAACTAAGGGTGCAGACACCTGAGTCTTGCAACCATCCCTTCCTCTACCTCGGGTGAGATTTCATATGCTTCGCAAGTGTTGCTGAAAGGGTCGGTAGTTAGGGTTTTGTTGGTGCATTGTTGTAGCATCGAACCTTGGGTCTGCCCCTGTGCCAACAAATGGTTTAGTTGCCGGGACATGAAACTGTGATTGTTGGGAACTAAGGAAGAAGAATCTTTGTGCAAAGATTTGTCCTAAAACCGTGAAAGATTTGTGCGTATATACTTCATTCTAGTGTGCAATATTTTACTTGATTTATAAATATCTGTGCTAAAGAAAGAAGCCTGATCTGAAGAAAGGAGGTCAGATCTGAAGAAAATAGGTAAGATCTGCAATCCATGTGCTTTGATAAAGGTAAGAATAGTGAAAATTTCTAGATCTGAAAGCTTTGTTCTTTGTATAAGTAAGATAAGTTGAAATTTTTGTTTCAAAAGTATGGATCTAGGTATGTTTGATAGATTCTGTCCTAGCTTGAAAACTAGGGCACTAGTAGATGAAATAAGGTTTGATATGCGTAGATCTGATAAGAATAGTGAAAGATATGTTATACCTATGCATAGAAAGAATGTTTGGACTAACAAGTGGATGTAGGATCCTAGAAATAAATGTTTGCAGGTTAGCTACCATGATTGTTATCCACAATTTTGGTCATTGTGATGATGTTATGATGATGGAAAATCAAGCTCTTCACTAAGAACACTTTCCTAAGAAAAGTTGCATTTGTCTGTTTCCAGAAATCATACTTTTAAGGGAGGTTCATAGGCTACCTATATATTTGCTTGCGAGAATGCCTGATTCTCGCAGGCTTCATTAAGCTGGAGTGCGAGGGGTTCGCACTGTACCTAAATCTCAGGGTGCGAACATCTTCCAAAAGGGGGAAAAATATAAATTCTCAAGCCTTCTAGAAGGGAATCTTCTAGAAGGATGAGTTGGCTTTCGAATGGTTATTCAGGTGATGGCATTCCAGATATCTTGGGATCATTTCCTATCCAAGTAACTAATTTATCTTCTCCTATATATTGAGGAGATTGCTCATGGAAAAGGTTAAGAAGAAGGAGCAAACTAGCAATAGATTGATTGGATAATTAGTGCAAGATTGTATGAAGAACTGATGCTACAACAGCTAGAGACAACAATAAGGTCATCAAAAGTGGTTGATTTTCTTCATGCATGAGAAAGTGTGTGTGTGAGAGCTAGGATCCATTGAAAGGAGATCTACAACATCAAGGCTCAGGTTGTAAGTTTCACTTTCAATTAATTCAATACAGTAATATGTCCCTTTCCCATAAAGATGACGTCACTTTATTACATAACTCCTTGATCATATGTATAGATTATCTATTGAATATATTGATTAGCCTTCACTTCGATTGGTTTGTACTGTTGTAATTTGAATAGCACAAGAGAGTTGGAGCAAATTTTGGAACAACAGAGACCCAAGGAAAGCGTTCATAAGGTATGTCCTTGATCCTTGTCTCTTAGTTCATTCAATAGGCTAGATCTAGGGAAAGTGTATTATTCTGTCCTGTTTTTTTCTAGATCCTGGTAGATCTAGGGAGATCGGTTTGTGTCCGCACTTACAGATTAATACTGAAACAAAATTGGCGACTCCACTGGGGACTCGTTCCCTTTTTCTTTATGGTTTTTGAGTTTTTCTGTGGCCATTTGCTCCAGTTTAATTATTCTCCTGTCTAGTCAGTCTTTGAGTCCTCAGGACATTCTGAGAGACCTTTTGGGTCTATAAGCCAGTTTGAATTTTGCTTACATTTTCAAAAATTTTATTATCTTCAGGAATTCTCGCATGGTGTTCATTGACAGCTTATGAGAACCAGCCAGGTTCACATCCTGCATATAGGGTCCAGTGTGAACACCTCGCACCTTACTTCAAGGTGGCCTGCAAGAATCCTATCTTCTCGCACTGTGTAACACTGCTTGCCTGCGAGCAAGATTTTTAAAAATTTTGAAATTGAGTTTTGATTTTTTCAACCACTCAGATCTGTTGAATTACATATTTTTGTCTTATTGGATCATTGATTTATATATCTCTTTCCTTAGTTTGCTTGTTGGAACAGATTTAGGGTTTTTAGGTCTTTCTTGCCCTTGGTAGCTTGACTTTCGTTTCTTGGCTCTGTTTGGCATTTTCTTTCTCTCTGACTTCTGGAGTTGAGTGTGTCTGATTGGATGAGAACCAGTGATTGGTAGAGAGTTAAGTGCTTGGTGTTTTCTCATTTGCTTGGCGGTTCGAAAGAACATTTTTCATTTGCATTGGGAAGACTCATTAGTTTGCTTTTTGTTTTTACTTTCATTTAAAGAGTTGATTGGGTTGTTATTGTTTGATTCTATATGATTTGATTTTATTTTCTCATTAATCAGAGTTCTTCTTGGAAAGTGAACAACAAGTTTTCTTTCAAGATTTTGTTTTTGTCATTTCAAAAACATTGAAAAATCAAATTTTAGAGTTTATTGAAGTATTTGAAAAAGACATATAGAGATTGTTCATTGATAAATGATTGTTTGCATTGACATCTGGAAGGAAATTGGGCATTACATTGTAGTATTTGAGTTGATTTGGAAATTTTTCTCTCTCTCCCATAGCTAGGATTCATGGAATGAAAAGAGTCATATTTCATTATTATCCTTGGATTATTTGGGTCAGAGTCATACATCATGAGTTTCACTTCCGTTACCTTTGAGTAATCAATAGCTCTTAAAAAACATTGCATAATCTTAAGATTGATCTAGTAACTCTTTTCTAGGGCTCTTTTACACCAACATATTAGCTAGGCTAGTGCTTTGGAGTAGGAAGAGAGATACACTCTCCAAAAGCTCAAAAACACATAATAGCATCTTGAGTTAGGGAGTGTTAAATTCCATTGGCAGCATATTGTCCCGGGACGCCCTTCTAACACAAGGGTCAAGCACTAGGTCCCATTGGTGTTGGTAGAGTTACTAACCCTGCTTTGTTGACATCGGTGTAGATATTGCACGTATTACGAGGATCACTCCGAGGTATACCCACAATTATGAGTGGAAGCCTTTGAGTTGGTTTCAGGCTAGATACCCTGCCCTTGGATGTGGATCGGACTGACGACTATTCCCCCAGGTTGTACTGTTGTTTCTGGTGACCTTAGTGGCCTATCTCTCTAGGTTCTTACCCAAGGTGACTGTTGAGGGGAAAGTCTTCACGGTACCTGGAATTGACGTTGATCAAACTCACTCGAGCTCCTTGGAGGGTATACCCACGATTATGTGCGGGAGCTTGCACCAGGGCGTAAGTCTGTTAAGCAGGTCGTCAATGTAAAATTTCCACCTTAGCCCCGCCCCTTCTCGTCTCATTGTTGCGACATTGGATTTCATCACCAACTAGTGGCTTCAAAATTAGAAGGAATTATTTTCTTGGTGATTGCTTCCTAGATTTTGTTTACTAGTGAGTGTTGTTTATTTCTCGAAGTTGACCCTAGGAATTTTCTCGTGGAACTTGTCACTTGTTTACAATTTCTCCCCCACGACATTCTCGTAGAATGAAAGGATTATCTCTAGAGCATCTGAACGATCCTCAACCTATTGGTACACCTGAGGGTTCACCCCATCAGACTGAAGTCCCTGTGGTTACTTCACCACATGGGGAAACCAATGACGTTCTAGTTGTCACCACACCACTTCCACAAGTCGAACAAACTGATTCTCTAGGAGATTTTCGAATTACCAATACTATAGAGGACTATCGCGTTCGTCATGGTGAACGACCTCTCGGACGACTAAATCCTTCCGAAGAAACCATTGTTACATCTTCTGAATCAACTATTGGGCCTTCTCACGGTGTAGTAGGCCAAGATCCTTCTTGGTCCGGTAATTTCCGACGAGTTCTTTTCGATACAGAGTCACCTCCTGTCTACGAAATCAACCCTCCTGTGTCTCCTAAGACAGAAACCACACCCGATACTAACACTTATCGTTTTGTTCTTCCTCTCGAGATGGCCCATCTCACGAATATGACGAGTGTCCAAACTGAGATCACTGCGACTACTCTTCCTCCTATCAATACCCAGAGAATTCCTGATTTCATCCCGACACTACCACCAGGTTACCATGCGTTGAATGCTCTGTTGAATCCTCCTAATCCAACACCTCCACAAACCCCAACTGGTTCTCCAGGTGGTCCTCCTTTTCTTGGGTATGAGGTTCCTCGTTTTATTCCGACACTCCCACCTTTTCCTTCTGGTAATCCTAATCCTAGTGGAACTATTCTGACTGTTGCACCTAACACGCAGATTCTCATTGGTGGATAGGGTGGTACAGTTCCTTTTCCTTTTCCTGGACACAACACAGTTACTACACAACCTACGGTTGGAACACAACTTCCGGGTGGAACTATACCTACAGTAGGGGGACCAACCTCGCCTTTTGGACAAAATATACCTCTTGAATTGGCCTAGTATTGGAATCAACTTCTACAAAACTTTCCTCAAAATGCTGGGGGGCAGCAAGCTGTCCCTACCATTGGCCAACCTTATCTCGGGGTAACCAATCCTATTTGGGGTTTGGGATAGACTACTCAACCTCAGGTCCCTACTCAAACTCAAGGTCACAATCCTTGGGGTTACTATCCTATCCATCCACCACCGAATCAACCAGGGCCTTCCCTCTATGGACAGTCCGCTTACGGTCCTACTGGTTTGCCGACAGGGCTTCCACCCCAAAGCCACCAGTATCTGCAAGTAAACCGTTTCTTGCTACCTTGGATTTGCCAGATTTGTCTAGGATTCTAAATGATCCTATTCGTCACTCTCCCCAATGGCCTGCTATTCTAGCTAAGCTTCCATCGGACATTCCGAAATTCGATGGCAAGGCGGGAGAGGACCCAAATAATCATGTCATGACTTTTCATTTGTGGTGTTCATCCAACTCGCTGATGGACGACTCCATTCGTCTACGTCTTTTTCAACGAACCCTTATAGGTTCAACTGCGAAGTGGTATATTGAATTGCCACGAGGTTTATTTTCTGATTTCAACACCCTAGCTATGGATTTTCTCACACATTACCAATTACCGATCCGTTACGATACTGGAATTGAGATTTTGGCTTCTTTTAAACAAACTAAAGGTACTCACATCTCGGATCATATACACGAGTGGAGACGCCGACGACGTCTCATTAAACTTGAACTCCCTGATCAGTTACTGGATGAATGGTTCACGAAATCCTTTGTGAACGAAATTGGAAAAGACATTGCTATGGGCGGTGTTGTTACAGAGGAGCAGGCTATTAGTCGTGCTTAGTATCTTGATCTCGTTTATTCACAAACGAGAACACTTTACAACCTGCTACCTGAACTACCTCATCCTGGTACTTCTAGTACTTCAACGACTCCAGCTGCCTCGCATGCAGCTGATGGTGTGATTGGTACTTCTCATACCCACTCACATTCTGTTTCAACTACAACCCCCAAATCCACATCTTCTAATGTTCAAAATGCTCCGTCTCCTACTCCTCCCGCTGGTAAAACCTCTGAAGTGAACGTTGTTCAATCTACGTCGACCGGTAAAAATAAATCAAAGAAAGGGAGAGGCAAGAATAAGGAGAGTAAAAATAATAATCAAAATGAACAAACCAAAAACCCTCCTTCTGACAATCCAGATAAGCGTAAGCCACAATATCCTTTCCTTATCTGTGGTGATGACAACTACAAGAAGGATTGTCCTCAACGTGCCGAGGTTAATAATTTCCTTCAAGGGACGCCCAAACCTTCTACGCCGACAGTCTTGTCCCAACCCTTCCCATCTCAGCAACAGGCCTCTTTGGTCATTCATGACCAACCATCTACTTCTATGACATCATATGTTTTGATGTGCACCGATGATTCTAAGAACAATGACATTGCCATTGCGACTAGAGCCAAAGATTATTCTCCATCTAAGGAGAAGGTTTACGATTTACCTCCTGCATTGGTACAACCCTCTCCAATGCCTCCACCTACCAATGGTCTTCTTCATCTCGAACGAACGAGCTCTGATACAGTCCTACGACCCCCGAAAGGTGTCGTTAAGAAATCGACATTCAATCCTCACGCTCATGCGGCCCAGAACTATAACATTGTCGAAGATCTGGTCCAAGCACCTTCAGCGATGTCTACCCTTGAAGTCCTTCAGTCTTTTCCTACGCAACGAAGGGCTCTGTTGAAAGCTATAGGTGGAATTGATCCTACAGATACGAATTTGATAGTCTTTGACTTGGAAGACCATGTTCCAAGGTTACCCCCACAACTTGCATTTCAAATACAAGTTATTGTCTCAAACAAGAACATCTGCCGAACTATTATCGATGAGGGTGCCTCTACGTGTGTAATGTCTTTTACCTGTTGGAAAGACATTGTCTCTCCTCCTTTAACTGAATCACAAAATACTTTGAAAGCCTTCAATGGCTTGGGTTTTAAGCCTTATGGTGTTCTTCCATCGTTGCCAGTTACTCTCGAAGGTAAGATAGTCCAAGTTGAAGTGGAAGTTTTCGATGCTCCCTTAGATTATAATCTTCTTCTTGGCCGTAGCTGGGTAGATTCTATGTGCGTTGTTGTGTCAACAATTTTCCGTGTAGTCCGTTTTCCTCATCAAGGAAAGATCGTTACGGTTGATCAACTTGCCTTCTTTAATTCCGATACTCGCACCAACAACATGTTGTTTATAGCTAAAACCCCACCAGGTTACGAGAATGTTGGAGTCGGTCTTTTAAAATACTCTTCATTAATGGGTATTTTTCCCATACCACCACCACCCGATATTCTACGCCCATCATTTTCTTTGATTAATATGATCTCTGCCATTCCTCATGAGCTCCCGGTGTCTTTTGACCCTTGGCTAGTCCCTGATCTAGGAGATCATCCTCGTTTCGGCTACGTCATGTTGTTAAGTCCGATTGAGTCTGCTTATCACGCGATTAAATCGGAAACACCTTCTACACCCTCTCCGGAGGAGTTGTCTCCTGATCCTTTCCAAGTTATCTTTCCCACTGATGAGATGATCATGTCCATCATGGACGATATACCTTGGGACGATGGGCATCATCGTTCCATACTGTTTCTGGAACAACACACTCTCGAGAATTACCAGCGGATTTCGACTTCATCGACCGTTGTTATCATATCGACCATTCCCAGATCTACACGTGATGTGTTTGCGGAAGGGAACCTCAGTAATATTTCTCCCATGATACCCATTGATATTTCTGTTAAACCTTAGATAGTTGAAAATGTTCACATTGGAGCTTCGTGTTCTCCAGAGGAAATTGTCACCTATACTTCTTTGTTCAAATAATTTTGTGATATCTTTGCCTGGAGTTATGAAGAGATGCCAGGTATCGACCCTGCTATTGTTGTGCATGAGATTAAAACATACCCCGGAGCTAAACCAGTACGGCAGCACCTTCGTCCTGTCCATCCACATAAAGCGGCAACCATTAAACTCGAAGTTGAAAAACTTCTTAAAGATGGTTTTATTTATCCTGTGGCTTTGACATAATGGGTTTCCAACCCTGTACCGATTGATAAAAAAGGTGGTAGTAAACGTGTTTGTGTTGATTATCGGGATATTAACAAAGACTGTCTGAAAGACAACTTTCCAACCCCTTTCGTCGACCAAATCGTTGATGACTGTGCCAACAGTGAAATATTTTCTCTCATGGATGGATTCTCTGGCTATAATCAAATTAACATCGCTCCTGAGGACCAACATAAAACTTCTTTTATTTGTCCTTGGGGTACTTTCGCCTACAGAAAACTTCCCTTCGATCTTAAGAACGTAGGTGCAACGTTTCAACATGCTATGTCTTATGCGTTTCACGATATAAAGCATATCGTTTAACCTTACTTGGATGATTTGCCAGCTCATTCTTTACGCCGAGTCGATCACCCTAATCATCTCCGAGCAATTTTCGTCCGTTGTCGGTTCTATCGCATTCGTCTAAACCCTCATAAATGCGTCTTTTGTGTAGAGTCCATCCGTCTTCTCGGTTTCATTGTTTCACGCCAAGGGATCCAGGTAGATCCTATTAAGGTTGAGGCGATTCTTAATCTCCCTCCTCCTTCTTCATTGCACCAGTTACAAAGTTTGCAGGGGAAAGAAAAATTTCTTCGTCATTTCATCCCGAATTACGTCGAGATTACTCGTGGTTTCACACGTCTTTTAAAGAAAGGTTCAGAGTTTGTTTGGGATAAAGTTGCCAACAATGCTTTCGAAGCTTTAAAGTTGTCCCTCAGCAAAGCTCCTCTTATTTTCCCTCCTGATTATAGTCGGGATTACTTTCTTTATCTGGCTGCCTCCGAGTATACCATTGGCATGGTTTTAGTTCAAGAGGATGATAACCATGATGAACATGTTATCTATTACTTGAGTAGAATTTTATCATCAATGGAAATCAAGTACCAACATGTTGAGAAACTGGCTTTGGCTGTTGTTCAAGCAGTTCAACGTTTTCGTCATTATATTCTCTCCAGAAAAACTACAATGATTTCACATTGTAACCCCATACAACATATATTGACACGTCAATTGCTGGGGGGCAAGTACTCCAACTGGATTGTCATTCTCCAGGAGTTCGATTTGGAATTCGATCGCGCCACGTCGAAGAAATCCTTAGTTTTCGCTGAGTTAATTTGTGATTTCCCCCACTCTGCCACAGAAAATGTAGCAGTTGATTCGTTACCTGACGAATCAATTTTCCTTATCAGTATTGACGATATTTGGTACGGAGATATCATTATATATCTCCAAACTCAAACTTTCCGGCCTGCTTTGTCTAGTGCTGAACGACGTCGCGTCCGTTATCAAGCACGTCATTATATTGTCCTCGGTGATACTCTTTACTGTTGAGGAATTCTCTCTATCTTTCAACGTTGTTTGAATTTTGACGAAGCTGAGAAATCTTTGAATGACTGCCATTCTAGAGCATGTGGTGTCGAGGAAATGCCGACATTCGATAATACTGGAAAGACTGCAGTTTTATTTCTTTTCAACCATGTCATTACTCGTTTTGGTGTTCCTCAGGCTATTGTTACCGATCACGATAGTCATTTTAGGAATTATATGATGTCTGAACTTACAGAGAAGTTGGGTCTTTGTCATGATAGCTCAACACCCTATTATCCACAGGCCAATGGCCAGGTCGAAGCCATCAATAAGGTTCTCATAACTATGATTCGACGGATGATAGGAATACATAAAACCAGCTGGCACACGATGTTGTTCTCTGCATTGTGGGCATATCAGACATTTGTTAAATCCGCTACGGGATTTACACCCTTTCGATTAGTTTATGGCATGGAAGCCATTCTGCCAATAGAATGTGAAATACCTTCTTTGAAGCTAGCTGTAGAACTCTTACCTAATACTTCTGCTGAAGAGGAATGTCTGTTGTATTTGATGTGATTAGATGAGACCCGACATGATGCCACTTTAGTAATAGAAGCCCAAAAGAAACGCGTTAAGGCACAATATGACAAGCATGTCAAGCCTTGTGTTTTCTCTGAAGGTGATCTTGTTCTTCTGTATGAACATGATAAAGATGTCCTAGGAGCCAGGAAATTTGAACTTATGTGGCATGGCCCTTACATTGTTAGTAAAGTTTTGGAAAAAGGAGCATATGAGCTAGTTGATTATGATGGTGTACCTTTGAGTGAACCCAGGAATGGGTTGTACTTAAAGAAGTACTATGCATAAGTTATTTGTGCATGAGTACTTGTATTTTATGTATCATACTGCGTGTGTGTGTTACTTTAGTTTACTTTTGACGGTATCTGGTATCTGCCCTTACGTGACGTTGTGTTTGATTGCCAGATGTCAGAGTATTCGCTACCTTATATTGGCTTCGTTGATGGATCTAGCTGTAGTACTCGGAACTTAGCTTCCGCTGCAATCTATGCCCCGATAAACAAACTCATATCTCTACGAGGTATATGTCTTGGCCGAGCAACCAACAACATCGCAGAGTATAGCATCGTTGTTGAATTATTGGTTGATGCTATCTCTCTTGGAATTCGTCATTTGGCTGTGCGACTTGACTCACAGCTTGTAGTACTACAGCTCAGTAATGTATATTCTATTCGAAGTCCTACTTTGTTAAGGGTATATTTGCGGATTCACCTCTTGGAACGGTATTTTGATCACATTGAATATCAGCATATTCCTAGACGTCTTAATACATTAACTGATGCTTTAGCTAATTATGTATTGGACAGACATTTAAATCACTTATAAATCAAACACATTAAAATGTACACAATGTAAAGAAACCGGTAGAAGCCGTGTATATATATAATGATCAAAAGAGTTTGTTTTTACAAAATGTTTGTCCGAAGACCAAAATATCAAAAAACTAAAGCTCTTGGCTTCTACATAGTGACGTCACGGATGACGTTCAACGTAACACACTAATGTCCTAGCAACTCTGTGCAGAAGTCGACCCATAGATGCAAAGACTCCCATAGTATGAAACTGATCGCGTCATGGAATCTCTTCCAGAGCCATATCTGGAACGTCTGCCATCAAACCCTCTAAATTCTTCTCCACCGTCAGATAGTCCTCGACGTACTGTGGGACTGCTACTTCTGCCTCTCCTCGTCGTTGGATAGGAAAACTACCAGCAGTTCGATATGGTCCAACATCTGTGTTATCAAGAAGTATTTGGTGTTAGTCTTCGGGTAAATCTATAAATCAAAAACATTTAAATATGATAAAAATTCAAAAACATTTAAAAACAAAAAAAATTGTGTACTTCTTACCGAGATCTCCCCATTGAGCATCTTCAAGAAGTGCTAGATCTGAATATCCTCGGAAATCCATTCTGGCATATGCGTAGTCGTACACCATTAGCATCTGGTTCTGCAACCAGTCAAAGAAAACATTGTCATATTTGACGATAGGACCTGCCACATGTCGGGCCATGAGCCGACACCACCGTAACATCCTCGGATCTCTAGGACCCAGAAAATTCCACTCAGCCTGCAATCGAAGCACAGGGACCCTCTCTAAGAATAAGGACACTAGCAAAAACCCATATCCAAACTGTTTTAGCTCTCCACGCCTGCACTTGGTCAGCTGTTTCTTGATACTGCGCAATACCGCATCAACCCAGTTAAATACCCGGGGCTCAGTACACTCGATGGCGTACTGGAAATAACTCTGCAATGCCATATGGGGTGCGACACTTCCAGCCATCCGAGAAATCGTAAAGAGAATGGTGCGGAGAGTCAAGTCAGTTACTCCCTAGATTGCCACTTTCCCTTTCTTTCTTTCAGCCTCGGGTACACAATATTGGTTGCAGTATTCACTCATTGCCAAATCGCCCCTTCTGCTGCCGGTCAAACTGACATAGGACCCTTTCCTGGATAAACCGATCAAGAAATAGATGTCCTCAATGTCAATAGTCAATGTATGATCTCCCACGATAAAAACCTGTTGGTCCGGATCCCACATTCGGACTAGATACTCCAGTAATCGAACTTGGGCTCTCATGCTCGGGATACGAAAATATTTCAAGAGACTGCAATCTCTTAAAGAAACGATGGTGGGAGGGTGATTTTCGGTGTTTGTGTTATCCTCCTCGTTTTCCCTTTCTCTCCACTCAAGCACCATACTTGTGGCTATTAACCTGTATAAGAGACATATGAAGATGGTTAATGATCTTAAACATGAAAAAACTCTTTCTATTGGCTAAATATTTTAATTTTTTTTTGAGTTTTGCGCTGCTCACAGGTGACCTATTACATGCAGTGCGAACTTCTCACAGGCGGCTTGAGGCCTACCTACGTGAATGAGTCATTCTCGTAGGTCCCGTATGGGCCACCTGCGAGAATGCCTCCATGCGCATAGGGTACAAAAAATTAACTTAAAACTTGACTTTTAACCAATGAAATCATAAATTTGAACCATGAAAAGATCAGGGATTGAGAACTTACCAAAATGCTACTGACGGCTTGCCAAATGATCACCCGTATCTCCTAGAAATCGACACCGAATGCAGAGGGTAAAATGAGGGTTTTTTGAACTCAAAGGTAAAAGTGTGAAATGATATAGTAAATTTAGTTTTTCATTCATTTTAATTACTTTTTACTATATCAAATATGGGTTTTTTATGATTATTTTTTATTTAACCCTAATCATTAATGTGAAAATGAGTGGAATGACTTGCAGGTGAGAGAGATGAATGATTATGGACAGGATTTTTCCCTAGTGTGGTGTGATTTTGATTGTTTTCTATGGTTTTGACATAAAACCTCGAGCGCCTTTTATCCGTTCTTGCACTTGTGAAAAACATAAGAATGTGATCGAGCGTCGTTTTATCTCTTTTTCGGGCTCATTGTGGTTATACGAAAAAGGAACCCCCCTGGAGTTATCTTTAAGCTCTTTTCAGACTCTCTAAACAAGAAAAGATCACCGAGAGACCTTGCTATTTTCACGCTCGATAAAGTGTTTGAAGTATGCGCCCTTCGAGCGATAGTTTAACCCTTTTTCGGTCTCGTTGGACTATTGTACAAAAAAGGAATTGAGAGAGTTCTCTTTTAAGTGTTTTTCCAAACTCTATAATCTTGAAAAACCTTCGAGTTTACTATCTCTGGACTCGTTAAACAAACATTGACAGACCCATAATGGGACCAAACCACTTCTTCCTAGGGTTTGTTAAAAATACTCTGAGGGACTCATCCGAAGGATGAGCTTATATCAACAAGCATATGTGACCCTCTTCAAGCTTGCATAAAAATAAAGAGGTACTTGCCAGAAATGGTGGGGGGAAATTTGGGAAAGGGATATGTTTCATCTTTATATTAATTGGCAGTAAGTGTTGCTCTTGAATATGACACCCCCTATTCATCATCTGAAGTCGGTTTGGGAAATCCATTTGTCTTTCATTCGATTCGATAACAAGGTCTTTCCATGTGTCGTATTTGAGTCAATGTTGCTAAATCATGGGTCGTGTCATTCATATGTTCAAGAGAATTCCGTCTGAAACCTCTATTTGAGTCGGCCATCTGAAGTTATCCATTTTCTTTGTGTCGACCTTCCCTGTGCCCAAAGTCCAATTGACACATACTCTATTTCATTTTCAAACTCTGTTACTCATTTCGTGTCATTGATGGGGGATACGTCAAGGACCTCCTATGATGATTTTTGTTCCATCGACTTCAGCACATTATCCGGAATCAAGACTTAGAAATCATTCAGTACCTTGGAGCTTGCATGCCTCAATGGAAAGTTTCCTCACTTTCGACAGTGGGTTTACATCATTGACCCCTGATCAGAAGATTCTATTGATTGTTCGACATCAAATCATTTATTCACAGTCGATGGATTGTACTGTAGTACCTTGGGAGTCATTGACATCAATGGTGATTTCCCTCGCACTTGTTAACGGTTACGTCAATGACCGGTAATCAAGTGGTTTCTACCATGTTTGACTTCGACACATGTAATCACATGGTTAGATTCGTACTTCGGGTGATGATATTGAAGACCCTAGATATTGTCTTAAGTAATCCAATTTGCGATGGAGTATGTATGATTTGTGACACATAGATCCACTGTGTATATTTCGTGGCTATGTCGTCTTGATTGAAAATTTGTCGCATAGATCCACAGTGTATTCAGGTTATCCACAATTTTTGTCATCGTGATGATGTTATGATGATGGAAAATCAAGCTCTTCACTAAGAACACTTTCCTGAGAAAAGTTACATTTGTTTGTTTCCAAAAATCATACTTTTAAGGGAGGTTCGCAGGCTACCTATATATTTGCCTGCGAGAATGCCTGATTCTCGTAGGCTGCATTAAGCTGGAGTGCGAGGGGTTCGCACTCTACCTAACTCTCAGGGTGAGAACATCTTCCAAAATGGAGAAAAATATAAATTATCAAGCCTTCTAGAAGGGAATCTTCTAGAAGGATGAGTTGACTTTCGAATGGTTATTCAGGTGCTGGCATTCCAGATATCTTGGGATCATTTCCTATCCAAGTAACTAATCTATATTCTCCTATATATTGAGGAGATTTCTCATGGAAAAGGTTAAGAAGAAGGAGCAAACTAGCAAGAGATTGATTGGAGAATTAGTGCAAGATTGTATGAAGGACTGATGCTACAACAGCTAGAGACAACAATAAGGTCATCAAAAGTGGTTGATTTTCTTCATGCATGAGAAAGTGTGTGTGTCAGAGCTAGGAGCCATTGAAAGGAGATATACAACATCAAGGCTCAGGTTGTAAGTTTCACTTTCAATTAATTCAATACAGTAATATGTCCCTTTCCCATAAAGATGACGTCACTTTATTACATAACTCCTTGATCATATGTATAGATTAGCTATTGAATATATTGATTAGCCTTCACTTCGATTGGTTTGTACTGTTGTAATTTGAACAACGCAAGAGCGTTGGAGAAAATTTTGGAACAAAAGAGACCCAAAGAAAGCGTTCATAAGGTATGTCCTTGATCCTTGTCTCTTAGTTCATTCAATAGGCTAGATCTAGGGAAAGTGTATTATTCTGTCATGTTTTTTTCTAGATCCTGGTAGATATAGGGAGATCGGTTTGTGTCAGAACTTACGGATTAATTCTGAAACAATGATTCTAGTACGCAGTCTGGGAAAGGTTGGGAATCATTTAAAAGAAAGAGAGGATTTACCCTCTATTACAGTTGCAGAAAACTGGGACATCTTGCTAAGGAATTCCCTGGGAGACGACCTAGTTGTCTTTGTTTCAAAGATATGGACCATGAAGTATTGGATTTCCCTACAATGATTGCTAAACTTGAAGGAATGAATAAAAGACAAGAAAACCCTAAGGCAGATCCGAAAATGGTAGAATCCCAGAAAGAATCAGAGAAAGTATTGCTACAGATAAAAGAAACCCTGAATGAGCACCGACATGTCAACTTATCATAGATCATCAAAGAAAAATAATTTCTTGAAGCAAGAATAGGACACTTCGACATTGACTTTGTTCTAGATGAGGAAACACAGGTGAATATCATGACCGAAATAACTTGGGAACTTTTAGGGAAACCTTCTATGACTCCTTCATTGGGAGGAATAGGTCTATTTAGAGGAAAGTTGATAAACCTATGTGGAAATATCACCAAGATATCTATGAATTCCAATGGAGCTTCAACAGAGGAATATTTTGAGATTATTATATTTATTGAGAACAACACCCCATTTACCATGCTACTAGGAAAACCCTGGATTGAAAAAGATTAGGCCAGAAGGAAAGAAGAAGAAGCAAGAGTTAAAATATTTCATGACTAAAAGGATCACACAATTGATTGAAGAACAGAAGAACATATCGAAGCTATTTAACACCAGAGACCCAGATGTCTAAGTTGCAAGAACACTAGACGACCCTCAGAAGATTGAAGTATCTATCCCAACAAAAGAAGAAGTATCACCCTCAAATCTTAGGAAAGAATCTCAACAACGCAAAGTAACTATGCCAAAAGAAGATAATAATTAGAATGGAAAAAAGGAATACCAAGACGAAGCTCACTAGGAAGAAGGTTAGAAATCTAAGTAAGAAGAGAGCTAAGATTGACAAGTCACAAAAGGTTCCAAAGGGAACTTCGCAGACAGAAAATTTGCAAAATTGGAGCTTCATCGGGATAACAAAACAATGTCACATGGAACTTCTCCATGGTGAAGAAATATAGCCATTGGGACCAATATAACCGATCGGTCGACCCCCCAAATGGTTAGAAAGGAATTTATGGTTCGCCACCAAACTGTTGGACTGCGCCATAATGGACAGAACAGAGTTAATGAAGGCTTCTCGACCATTGGAAGCAATATGTTGCCAAGTTATCTATTTATCCCATCGCGATATGCACCAGGAACACTTTTGCTAATCTTGAATTTGAGCCCATAGACTTGTTGATTTTATACAAGGATCATTGTTCTATTTCCTTCTATCCTATTGCAATGTCTACATTACTCTTTGAACCCAAAGATTTCCAGCTCGAGCGTGTATGTCGGACAAGTTCAACACTATAGAGAGAGTTGTTGAAGAAGTTCTGATCGATCTCATGATTGAAAGAGTCATGTCGATGTCTATAGGTGTATAAGCATCATCGACGAGAGGAATGCAAGCCTCTTTGTTGACTTCTCGTGGATCGGGGCCATCCTAACCATCAGTAGAGAAGAGAACCAAGCATAAAGACGACCTAGAAAATGTGAAGTTGATTCCATCCATATTACCCGATTACATCCCACCTCTTGCTGGTGTGGTGAATCATGATAGTGTGCCAAGAGACTTTGAGTACACTATGGTCACTGCGTACCTCCTAAAGGGGATACACATAGTTATAACAGAGAAGGACAAGATCACAGTGTTGAAATTCAACAACTTCGACCTCGAAGATTGCAAGATCTATGAAATGCTCACCCCATACATGTACCTCACCAAAACTAAAGGAAAGAACTTGGAAATCATTCCCTAGTCATGAACTATGAGCCTCACGCAGTCCACCTTGTTGAATGTCATGAAGATCTCACACTTTGGAAGACACCAGGAAGTCAACGCCTATGTCAAGCTGCTACTGTCGTGTTACCATGGTGGCTACTTATGGCTAGACCTCCACATTACAGTTGACCCAACACTGATCCAAAATATCATAGGATTGAGTATGCAAGGACCTGACTCGTAGGACTTTTATCTAGGAAAAGTCGTAGATCGTGCACTTGCACAGAAGATCAAGGACACCTATGGCAATGTTGAGAAGAGAACAAGAGGCTACAAGGTAGCTTCCATCCAGAGTGGCGCAGTGCACCTCGCATGTCAACTAATAGCTATAAAGTTAATAAGGAAGAATTGACTTACACAGGTCACCAACTTTGTGGTTGATCTCGCAGGGAAGTGCGCGGAAGGCCTACATATGAACTGGGTGAAGTACCTAGTTAACTAGTTGGAGCTAGATTTCCTAGAAGCACAGGATCAATGTTATGAATTTCATTTCAGCTAGCACCTAGTCCTCATTACATTTGTTTCCTAGGAGATGCCAGAAGGAGCAACCTTCCTCAACATAGAGTCATTCGAACAACTTTTGCAAAGATCGCTACCATGTGGTATTCAATAAATATGAACAAACAATAGAAGTCAAACGTTGTGTTTCATACATACTACCTCTAGCTAAAGTGAGCCATCAAAGCCGAGCCTCACATGACTCTGAAAACCCTACAGAGGTTCCGACCACTAATGAAGTTCAATGAAAATCGACACTTTATATACATTACGGCGTGAGCAGATGAACATCAAGAGAAAATCTAGTCATATTACAAACTTACAGAAGAAGACCTTGATTATATCACTAAGGAATGGTCTGCTGACCTCCTTATCCCCACCAACCCTGCATAGATATCTGATATTGACAGCCCAGAGGAATTTCATAAAGAACATAATACACCTGGAACCAACAGACATAAGAAGACTGAGGAGGTCCAAAACTTAAGCAACACCTCAGTAAAGACTGCTTCCATGTCACCTGACCGAGGGGGTTGTGAAGACGTAGAAGTTGAACAGAGACCAAGAGAAGTAACACAAACCAGAGAAGAGGTTGACCCTTTGAAGAAGAGGAAGGTTCCCCCCCAAAAACCTTCTTCCTGGAAGAAATCGAAAGCCTCCATGACCAAGATGCAGACTGTCTTCACCTCTGATGATTTTGACTTCAACATAGCCACCCTGAACGATGTTTCACTGAATATAGCAGAGAAAAAAGGAGCGAAGCAAGAAGAAATGTATTATATATTGAAGTTGAACTCCGAGGGGTACATTAGGCCCTTCAGTCCAGCTGTGCAGTCTCCACTATTCCCCTACCATTGGGAGAATCAAAGTTGGGAGATGAGCCAACCCAACTCCACTGACTAGCTGAGACAGTCGAATCTTGCCTTCGACGAGCACAAGAGGAAACAAAACAAGCCACCCAGGCTTTGAAGAAATTTCAAGGAGTACTTGTGGAGAAACATCGAATTGTAGAAAAAGAAAATATTGTTCTCAAAGAAAAGTTTGTTGAATAAAAATCGCAAATATAGTAAGGAAAAGAACAATTGCTCACAGAGAAACTCGACGTGAAAGAAGCAGTCAGAAGAGCACTTTTCTCTGTGATAGTTGTATAAATAAAGGCATAGGATCAAGTCATGTAGAAAGTCGAGCAGCTCATAGAAGTTATCCAACAGTTAGAGCAATGCATAACATACTTAGAGCTTCGCATAGTACCTGAGACTCCACAGAATGTAAGGGACCAAAGAGAAGCAACTGCTCAAAGTGCAGTTGAGAGAATAAAATCCCTTACTATGGAATGTAAGAAACTTACTGATCATAGTGCCTAAAGCTATGAGAAACTCACAGAGAATCTATAACTGAAGGCACTAGAGTCGCAACTCCAAGAGGTGAAGTATCAAGCTGAAACGGTACAAGAGTAGATGAAGCCCCTATCAGTTGTGGAAAGAATGAAGTGATCCTAGTAACAACACACTGCCCAACAACAGATCCACACTATCCAGAGTAGAGTTATGGAAGTAACTTAGAGGCTCCAACCTATACAAGATAAGGATTACCAATTGTTCACAGAGGTAGAAGGTCGAGGAGAAGAAATGGAGTAGGTTGTCAGTGCAATTGAACAATGCTTGGAGGGACTTGTCAACTATGCAGTCATCCAATAGTTCGTTGAAGAAGAGGCCATGGAACAACAACAAGTCAAAGCCGCTTGAGCCAATATCGAGGATTTAAAAGTAGAAATACCCAGATTAGAGTGACTCAAGATGAGTCACAGGTGAGTTTTGGGGGCCTATTGGCCCTTGACCAAGTTTTGGGATATCCTTGGTCAAGTTTGACCTATTTTTGGACTTCGACGGTTTGTCGAAGGAGGAGAATAAGACAAAGCAAGGATCATGGGATCCTGACCCCTTTTTGGGTCCTTTTTGGGATTTGGGATTATGTAACGGGTATGGGATGTCGACCCATGGATTTACCCATGTTTAGGCCTATTTTGTAATGTATAAATAAATGTCTAGGCTATGTAAGAGAAGGAATAAGTTGGGAATCTATGTGATGTTAGAGATATCTATGTGATGTTGGGCTAAGTATTAGATCTATGTGATTGAAGGATTTTAGTGCTCTGTGCATACTGTGTGAGACTTGCTGAGCTAAGTGCAAGTTAGGGTAAGAGGTTGTGGAAGGATGTGTGCTTAGATATACTCGGGGAAGAAGGATCTAGCGAGCTGCATGGATCTCTTTCCCTATGCGGAGTAGGGTTTTCAGGCTTTATGCATGTAACCTATTGAAGAAGATAATAAAGAAGAAGAGTTGGTGGATGTAGCCCCAGGGTGGGGGTGAACCACTTATATGTTGTGTTTCTCTTCTTTGTGCAATGTGTTGATGTGTTTATGTATTTACTTGCTAAGTGCTTTGATATAGAGAGATATGTTTATGCTTTGCGTTAATGATGTATATGGATGCTAGATATGACCCATATGAATGTGCTTAGTGCTTGAATCTGCTAGATATAACCTACTTATCTATGATAAGTGCTTAGATACATCAGATCTGACTGAATGATGCAATGCTCTATTTTATCTCCGAAGTAGAATAATGGTTAAATATTGATGAACTGTCAGTGCTAAGTGCTTTGTTAAGTATTACAATCACAAATATGTGTCCCAACTAAGGTTGCAGACACCTGAGTCCTGCAACCACCCTTGCCTCTACCTCCAGTGATGCTTCATCTTCTTTGCAGGTGTTTCCGAAAGGGCCGGTAGTTAGGTTTTTGTTGGTGCATTGTTGTAGTGTTGAACCCTGGGTCTGCCCCCGTGCGAACACCATCACACACAATAGTTCCTGCAAAATGGGAAAAATCGTAGGACCGTTAGTGTGCTAGCCCCTTTTCCTGGTGGATAACTCGGTTGTATGGCCCCATGTGGCCAACGAACTAACTGAGTGGTGCACTCCAATGGCTAGCTCCCTCCGTGCAAAGAAGTGTGGTCATATGGAAAGGCTTCATAGGACCCGGGCTAAACTGGAGTACTCCATTGACACCATGTGTTAAATGCAGTGGAAATATGGAAGGTTTCAAGAACCACGGGCTTAAATCCAAGTGACTAAACTTTATAAGCAACCATGCTCCAAATGGAAAAGAAAATGGTCATGTGGTTGGTCGTATGCAATGAGTCAAGGGATGGGGATAGGCCCCAACCCTTCACTTAGTCGTTAGAACACAACGTGCAATTCAAATTATTTAAAGAAACTATATTGTTAAGAAACACAAAGTGGGCGGGTTGGAATCCCTAACCCTGTCAAGTTATTCCCCCATGCCCGAAGGTCTTGGGTTCGACTCCTGTGGAGTCACAAAAATTTTTTAACAGTTGCAACCACTAGAGGGGTCCCACGTGGCATCCCATGACTGGGCCACATGGCACCATACTACTTTCCAAGATGATGACATGTGTCAACACCAATTTTTCCCACCTGTATACCAACATCTACCTATTCATCATGCCAACGCATCTGACACGTCACTGTATGGTCGTACAGACTACACGGTTAGCTGCCATGTCAACATTGTACAAAATGTACGGAATGTACAGTCAACAAAATTTTGAATGTTTGGAAAAATGAACAGAACGTGATATCTTTCTCATACGATGTATTTTTGAGCCCATTCAGGCTGAGTTGGGTTCGTGACGAGGAGGCCTACACACATGTCTGTTTCGAAGAAATTCCAAGCATTTTTATTTTTGAGTGAAGTTTGATCCCTTGGATCAAGCGACTTCCTTCTTTACCTCGACTTCTTTCTCCAAAATATCATCTACTACCTATGTATTTAGATTCATGCATTTCTCATCATTGTCTTGTGTTTCTTTCTTCATTGTTCCTTGCACTTCTACCAATGCCCCTATGATCGTAAGTGATTTATCCTATAGGGTTACCAATCATTGCATGAGAGTATTCTACTCTTCCCTTAGTCGTTCTATCTCATTGTATGAATGTCTATTTTCCAGGATGGTCATTATGTGCTCAGATGGTGGAAACTTGTTTATATTCTCTATGTCCTTCATCATCTTCTCTTGTGAATTCCTTAATCTTTCCACAATGACCTTCATCGTCGGATCCTCCATCAACTTTTTCCAAAGATGTGTGATTTATTCACATAATTTCAAACACACCTCATCCCAAATATTAGTTATTTCTACTAAGATCATGGTTTTTCTTTCTCTTTGTTCCTCCTCCTCATGTGGTGTCCCTGTTGTAGTGCACAGTTTGAACTATCTGATTCTGGTTCAGAATCCTTGAATGACTTCATTTATTTTGGATACATGATCCTCCAATGTGTCTTTTACCACCATCAACACCTCTGGAATCTCCTTATATATTTTTTGGACAACCTGTTGTATCCTCTCTGCCTGTTGCTCATCCTCTTCCTTCTCCTTCACTATATTGTCTACCTATTGCTCAACCTCATCCTTCTCCTTTACTATTATCATAAAAACTTACTGCATTTCTTCCTTATTGAACATTACCTTAGCCAAATCCTTTGATGTTGAATCTGCGCGAAACTGTATTTCCTACTCAATACCTATTTGTAATCCTTGTAGTGCTCCTATTGGAATCTATGAAATGACTAAGTCCAGGTGATTTAATACTCGTTCTTGTTCATGCATATCTAGTGTGGGGAACTCAATTGCATCTAGTGATATCTTCAAAACTCTACGCACTACTTCTATCTCTGAGAGGTAAGAAGTGGTGGCCCCTACTTCCCCAACTGCACTTGTTGTTGGTCCTTTACTAGATCTTCACTCTAGTGCTTTTCTTACTACTTCTGAGAGTTGTTGCATTGTTGTTTCCTATTCCTTCACTTTCTAGTGTAGTTCTTCCTATTTTTGCGAAGTTTTTTGAGTGACCTCTTCTATGACATCCCTCACTTGGTAGTTTATCTTATCGATATCATCATCCGTCAAGGTTTAGATAATTGGTTCTTTATGGGATTTCATATTCTTCTGCACAGATGTTGTTTTCCCCTTACCCTTGTCTTTCTTATTTTCCCCTACTTCTGGTACTATATTCTATGTGTCCCATATGTTATTTCCTTGTCCATTTGCTTGACCATTTCCTTGGTCTTCTTCTTCATTTTAAGGGTGCCCTATCTTTGTTTCATTCATAGGAACCTTCCAGTCTAGTTCCCAATCCTACATAATCAATTGAATGTCTTGCTCTATGATTTTGTACTTTTTATGGACCCATTCCTATCTCAAGCCTTTCTTTGCTTACATGTAGATGTGATGACGATCTACCCAGAATTATGCAATCCATATGTATGCCTCTACAAGATGTTGCGCGATTCATGGTGTATTATAGATACACCTCCTCATCCTTTCATTATACAAAAATAACTCAATGTTGGTGTCTATTTGTGTTCTCTTTTTTTTCTTGTACCACAAGTTATGATACTTGGCAGCCAATCAGGGCTTACCTCTTAGACCCATAAACTGCACATCTTCTGTTTCATTCCACACTATGAAAGAAATCATAATTAATAACAAGGAGTAGTGGAATTCCATTCCTTTGTCATGTGCTTATGCACAATCATTGAGGAATTGGTTAAGTAAAAATGGTTCCCATCTCATTGATACCCCTTCTATACACTTCTCACCTACAACTATCACACCTGCTAACACTTGGTCTTTCCTTCATTTTCTTAGTAACTTCCACACCAATTCTTTCATTGCAAGTCTTATTGTTGGGTCACATATACTTGGTACGTCCAACCTGCGCACCCCTATGACTGTGTGGAATTTCTCCCTCATGGCCTCTAACAGAGCCCTATCATTCTTCTTTTCTACAAAAAAAAATGTTGGATCTTCCCCCTGTTGCGATAAGCTTGTGATTCAGGAAATGAGATCAGTGTCTATAGAAATTGGCATGTACAACCATAAGTAACTTCCATGCACACAAGTTAACAACATTTGAACACATGCATTCACCTATTGACTCCTGCCAAAGTGTGGAATGTAAAACATATTTAGTATGCCAGCTCATTCCAACCCTCTAGACCATACCTTTGGCACAAGTATAGTCTGGTTGTTGATTTTTAGTTCCAAGTATTCTCTTGGCGCAAGTTCAGAAAACTTTGTTGTGTTTGTGATATCATGGTATGCATATTTGAGCTGTCGAACCTTCTCTAACATATCCTCATTTATGATGAATCCATATGAGATTTCGGGCATCACCAATGGATACTTGGCATCCTTCATCAACATCACTAGTTATGCGTCATCCTTCCTCGGTGGAATGTAAACCCTAGTAAACCTTGCCTCCGATGATGATGCTTTTGAAATATCCTCAACCTCTAGTGTTGTTGTTTCTTCTCTCATTTGGGATTTATTTAGTATGGACGTTTTTTTGTTTGGTGGTTCCATCTCTCTAATCAGGTTACTAGTGACAACTTCTTCAGCTCTATGGTTTTTCTTAGGCTCTGCAACACGACTCTAGTTTCTCTCTTAATCGCATGCAACTCCAACTAACAATGACCAATGTTTTTTGATCCTCCATGGATTTTGTGCCCCTCTTCCAGTTGTACCTTTACCTTCCTTCTTGTATTAGCTATCTAATCCCTTAGTACTTGTTCATTCAATACTTTCTTTAAAGATGCATTAATTCCAGATCCTTCACTAGATTTTTTCCTCGATTTGTTAGCATGTCATGATCTCCATCAAATTTTTCCATTTATGACAACACATCTCTATGTTGATCTATCATTACAGATTTTGAATCGTCATTTCTTCCCTTTAATTCACTTAATGGTATTTATTACTCATCTGCACATTTAGGGTTCAAGTGGGAGCAATGATGGAAGTTGGAAAGTTTAGGGTCCAGAAATTTAACATCCAAAACTACCAATTATGGAATATTATTTTTATCTGAAGGATATATTCCAACCATTTGGAAGAATAGAAAATAAGCCAATGACCATGAAGGACAAACAATGGGAGTCTCTTGATAGAAAGGCACTAGGAACAATACTGATGATCCTAGCAGTGTCAATGGCTTTCAATATTTTGAAATAGAAGACAATGAAGGAGCTGATGGAGGCATTGGATAAAATGTATGAAAAACCCTCGACGTCCAATAAGGTATTTCTAATGAAGATATTATTTAATATGAAGATGTCAGAAGGTGGGTCTATTGCATATCATTTAAATGAATTTAATATGGTTACTAATCAACTAAGTTCTCTAAAAGTGGATTTTGATGATCAGGTCAGGGCTCTTCTAATATTGTGCTCATTTTTACAAATTTGGAATGGCTTGGTCATGGTTGTAAGTAACTTTGTCTCTAGTTCAAACACTTTAAAATTTGATGATGTTGTTGGTGTTAGCCTTAGCAAGGAAATGTGATGGAAAAGCACAGGTGAGACATCAGGTAATGCATTAAACATGGAGAACATGGGAAGACAAAAGAATAGAGGAAAGGGCTCAGGGAACCGCAGGAATTATAGGAAGGGAATATCCAAATATAGACTAGGAAAGATAGAGTGTTGGAATTGTGGGAAGAAAAGACATCTGATAAAAGACTATAGAACTCCAAATAAAGAAAGAGATGGAGAGCATGAGATAAATTAGGAAGCAAATGTAATAGGTGATGTGTTAAAATATGCTTTAATTATTTTTTTATATGATATTTTTGAGTCTTGGGTAGTAGATTCAGGGGCTTCACTTCATGCCACACACCATATGAAACATTTTATAGATTATGTTCAAGGTGATTTTGGATAGGTTCATTTGGATGATTATGCACCATGAAAAATTGTTGGAATGGGAAAGGTAAAAATAAGGAAAAGGAATGGAAACCAATGGTTGTTGAAAGAGGTAAGAAATTTTCCATATCTAAGGAAAAATATAATTTTAGCAAGGAAGTTGGCAAGTGAAGGTTGTATATCCATATTTGCATATAAGGTGTGGAATTTCACCAAAGCATCACTAGTGATAGAAAAATGAGAGAAGGTAGGTACATTATATTTATGTACTGGTAATAATGAGTCTTCTATCTCTTTAGCTTCTACGAGAGTGGATACAACATTGTGGCATCATAGGCTTGGATACATGAGTGATAAGGGGATGTATATACTTCACAAAATAAATTTGTTTCTAGATATTAAACAAATTGATTTGTATTTATGTGAGCATTGTGTTTATGGGAAACAAAAGAGAGTGATATTTCTCAGAGTCGGAAAAGAAAAGAAGAGTGAAAGGTTAGAGCTTATGCATACATATGTATGGGGACCAGATCATGTATCATCTCTTGGTGGATCTCGTTATTATGTTACTTTTATTGATGATGCACCTAGAAAAAATTGGGTTTATTGCATTCAACAAAAATATGATGTTTTTGACACTTTTAAGAAATGGAAAGCTTTGGTTGAGAATGAGATAGGGAAAAGGTTGAAGTGTCTCAGATCAGACAATGGAGGTGAATATTGCAACAAGGAGTTTGATTATTACTGTTCATACCATGGGATTTGTAGAGAGAAGACTGTTCCAAGAACACCACAATAAAATGGTGTGTCATAAAGGATGAGCAGGACAATCATGGAGCATGCAAGGAGTATGAGATTGCATGTTGGTTTTCCCTTACAGTTCTAGGCATATGTTGTAGATGTTGTTTTTTACTTAATAAAAAAAGGAACTTCAAGCTCTTTGGATGGTGGAATTCCACAAGAGGAATGGACACGTAAAAAGGTAAACTATTTTTTTTTGAAGACTTTCAGTTCTGAAGCATTTGTCCATATTGATAAAGAAAATAGAAGAAAGCTTGAGGAAAAATCCAAGAGGTGTACCTTTATTGGATACGGTGTTAATGATTTTGTTTATCTCTTATGGGATTATGAAAATGAAAAAATCATTAGGAGTAGAGATTTCATATTCAAAGAGAAGCTCATGTGCAAAGATTAGTTGTAGGGAAAGAAATAGGAAAATGAGAAACTAGAATACACAGTGCTTGATGAGATCACTGAAAAAGAAACTCCAAAGGTACCAGAAAATCAATATGTACAACAACAGGAGCTTCAGGTACCTTAAAATCCTACAAGTGTTGTTAGAATATATACCAGGCTAAGTAGATCCCATGAACGATACTCTCCTTTATTGTATTATATATTGTTGACTGATTCTGGTGAATCAAAATGTTATGAAGAGGCAATGCAGGTAGACACTAAAACGAAGTTGGAGAAAGGAATGAAGGAGGAAATGGATTCCTTGGTAAATAAAAAAACTTGGGACTTGGTTCAATTGCTAGCAGGAAAAAGATAATTGAAAATAAATGGGTTTACAGGTTGAAGAAAGAAGATGGAGGAAAAAAACGACACAAGGCTAGATTTGTTGTAAAGGGGTTTGCACAAAAGAAAGGTATAGATTTTGATAAAATATTTTCTTTTGGTGTTAAGATGACTTCAATTAGGACTATTTTAAGTCTTGTGATAGTAGAATATTTGCATCTTGAACAGTTAGATGTAAAAATAGTTTTTCTCCATGGGGATTTGGATGAAGAGATTTATATGCAGAAGCAATAGGGGTATGAGGTCAAATGGAAAGAAAATTTGGTATGCAGGTTGAAGAAGAGTTTGTATGGCATAAAGAAATCTTTAAGGAAGTGGTATTTGAAGTTTGATAGGTGTATGAAAGAACAAGGTTATAATAGATGTCATTTTGATCATTGTGTTTATTTTAAAAGGCTAGAGAATGGAATATATATTATCTTGTTATTGTATGTAGATGGCGTTCTTGTTGCAGAGTATAATATGCAGTATATAAATGTGATTAAGAAGAAATTAGCTATTTCATTTGCGATGAAGGATTTGGTTGCTGCAAAGAAAATTATTGGTATGAGAATAACAAGAGAGAGGAAAAATCGCAAATTGACATTGTCTCAGGGTGAGTACATAGAGAAGGTGTTGGAGAAGTTTAGAATACAAAATGAAAAACCAATTAGTATAACTTTGCCCAACCATTTCAAATTAACTATGGATATCTGTCCCAAGACACGAGAGGAGATATAATAGATGTCCAGGGTCCCTTATTCATTAGGAATTGGAAACTTGGTGTATGCAATGGTTTTCATAGTACCAGATATTGCACATGTAGTGGGAGATGTGAGAAGGTATATGAACAATCTATGTAAAAAATATTGGGAGGAAGTAAAGTGGATTCTCAGGTATTTGAGAGGTACTTCTACTCATGCATTATGTTTTGGAGGATCAAATATTTTTCTACAGGGATATTGTGATTTAGATATGACAGGTGATAAAGATAGTAGGAAGAGCACCATAGGATATGTTTTTACTGTAGGTGGAACAACAGTAAGTTGGATTTCAAAACTACAAAAGGTTGTTTCAATTTAAACAGCATAAGGAGAGTATGTTTCTTCTACAGAGGCTAGTAAATAAATGAATTTGGTTACAAAGGTTTATGAAGGAATTCGGAAAGAAATAGGAGAAAAGTAGGTTGTACTATGACAGTGAGAGTGCCATTCATATTGCAAAGAACTCAGTCATCCATTCAAATAATAAGAATATACAACTCATGTACCATTTCATACGATCATTCTTGGAAGATGGACATTTGAAGATGGAAAAGATACATACTAGCTAGAATCCTGCAGACATGTTAAGAAAGGGATTAACCAGGGAGAAACTGGATTCCTGCTCAATTTCAGTTGGTCTTCAAGCATGAAGGTGAAGATGATAAATTTTCTAGGTCCTAGAAAGATCATGTATAAAAGATACAACAACAGTGGAGTTGTTGTGATCAGTATCCAAATGGGAGATTGTTGGTTGTGGAGCCTGATTATCTTTTGATTCAGAGGTCTTTGTTTTCAACTGTGTTTATACCCCATGAATATTGTACACCCCTCCATGTGGGGGGGTTGTAGGGGTGGATTTCCCTCCCATTGGGGTCCGGGGACAAGCGGGCCCCCGAAGGAAAAATTTCCTTGTAAATGTATATTGTAATTTCTTAGTAAATATGGACCGTTCATTATAAGGTCGCAGATATGATGGTAGAAGTTATGCTAGGGTTTTTTTCCCTAGAAGGAAACCCTATTTTATGAGGGAAATGTATTTCAGCTATGCATCATTGCGGATATTGTATTCTGAGAGAGGAAACTATGAGAGATAGAAGAGGAAGTTACATCAGGTGTGTTGTAGGTTGTATGCCTTCATTTTTTAGATAATAAAAAGGAAGCAACTTGAAATTTCTCTAGTGGATGTAGCCCACACTGAGTAAACCACACATATCTATTTTTCTATTGTATTGTGTATCTTCTTTGTTTTATTTCTGCATTTTGTTTTTATTCCTTCGCGATCCTATTTTTATAATAGCTTCATTTCAGCTGAAGTATGGAAATCCTATCAGACTGAGTGAACTTTGAATTATTGTATATATCTAAACTGAAGAAGAATCTACTCTTTATATATTCCATGGAGGACATAGGGTATGTAGTGGCATTCATCGATGGAAAGGTTCCTTCCTGACCATGAGTTTAAGTCTCGATTCAACATAAGTCATTGGAACTCATGATGGAAGTGTTTACAAGATAATGGGTCAGCTAGCTCATGCCTTGCTGCATGATAATGATAACCCATGCAAAGTTTGGCATAAAATATTGGGACACTTGCATCACCAATATCTACCAGTATTAATAAAGATGGTCACAGGTCTCCCAGAGTCTGGAAATGAGCATTAAGGAGTATGCAGAAGTTGTGCACTTGGAAAAAATGTCAAGGATTCTTTTCAAAGTAGTGATAGTAGGTCCACGAGGATGTTAGAACTTGTATATTCATATGTGTGTGGATCAATTACAGTTCCATATATGGGTGGTCATCGATATTATGCAATTTGTATTGATGATTATTCCATGAGGACAGGGATCTACTTCATGAAGACCAATGATGAAGTATTTAGTCGATTCAGGAAGTTCAAGGCTCTGGTGGAAAATCATATAGGGAAGAGGATCAAGGTCCCAAGGTTAGAAAATGGGGGTGAGTGTACCTCCAATGAATTCATGAAAATTTGTAAGAAAGCAGGGATTAAGAGGGAAACTTTAGTACCTTACAACCATCAATATAATGGGGTTGTCAAGAGGAATAATTGGACCATACTTGACATCACTAGGGAAATGTTTCATGACCAAGATCTACCCTTAAAGTTTTGGGTAGAAGCATGCAACATGATAGTTTATGTTCAGAACAAGAGTCCTCATAGTATCTTGGAGGACAATACTCTTGAGGAGGAATTCACAGAAGTGAGACAAAAAATAGATAATTTGAGGATCTTTGGTTGTCCAATATATATCCATGTTCCTAAGGAGAAGAGGACGAAGTTAGAACCATCTAGGAGGAAGGGTACATTTTTGGGATACAATGATACTTTGAAGGCCTACTGAATCTACACTCTGGGACAATGGTATGTTGAGGTCAATTGGGATGTCATATTTGAGGAGGATTTGTCTTTTAGGAGGTCTCAAGAGATCCTAGTAGGTGGTGATGAGTAAGAGGCTCCAAAAGTTGAGGAGAGTACAACCCCATTCAGTACAATGGATTGACCATTATATCATGAGGAGGAGTCAGAGGACGAGGATCCAATAGATCCTCCTCATCGCCAAGACACAAGACCTAAATGGCTTCAAGAGACCATAAATTTTGTTGAGAGACATATAGCCCACAAAATAACCCACATAGAGAGAATACAAATGTATTTTTGGCTCATATGTGGCTCTTGTGACTAACATTATTGATTATGAGCCTTCCATTTTTAATGAAGCAACATGCCAACAAGTTTGGGAGGAGGCCATAATGGAGGAGTACTAGTCCATCATGAAGAATGACATATGGGATATAGTTCTAAGACCAAAGGGGAAGTTGGTAGTAACTTCCAAATGGATCTACAATATCATGCATATTGCATATGGTAGTACTGAGAAGTATAAGGAAAGGATCGTAGCAAGAGGGTTCTACTAGAAAGAGAGAGTAGATTAAGAGGAGACTTTTCCTCTAGTGGCTAGGTATACTTCTATTAGGATGGTTATTTCTCTTGCTTTAGTGATGGGATGGAAGAATCATCAAATGTATGTGAAGACAACCTTCCTCAATGGTGTAATTGAAGAGGAGGTGTACATAGAGAAACCTCATGGATTTGAGGTACATGGAAAGGAATCCCATGTTTGCAGATTAAAGAAATCCTTGTATAGAATCAAGAAGGTATCTCGAACATGGTACTCAAGGATTGACGAGTATTTATAGAGCTTGAGATTCACTGAGAGTGAATTAGACCCCAACCTATATCTCTTATAGGTTGGTAAGAGTATTCTTATATTGGTATTATATGTTGATGATTTATTCCTCGTAGGGAATGAAAAACTCATTGCCAAATGCAAGAAGGATTTGTCTTCAAAATTCGAGATGAAAGACATTGGGTTGATGCATTATTTCCTGATATCAGAGGTGTGTTAGCAGCCAAGTGATATCTTCCTCAAACAGGGGAAGTATTCAGTTGATATAATGAATATATTCAAAATGATGGATTGTAGGTCCATGTCTACACCTATGACCACCAATCTGTGAATTCTAGGAGCTTTAGATTCAGACTTGGTGGATCCCACAATGTATAGGTAGTTTATTGGCTCATTGATATACCTAGTTAAAACCAAGAAAAATATTTGTTTTGTTTTTAACACCTCGATTTATTTCATGGTTGAGTCGAGGAAGGTGCATTGGGTCGAAGAAAAGCATGTACTCAAGTACCTTTGGGGTATAGTTGGATTTAGTCTAAGATATGTTGGATTGATGGAGTGAGGTTGCATGCATACTCAGACTTAGATTGGTCCAGTAGTGCAATTGACATGAGTAATTTTGGTGCTTGCATCAGTTTGGGATCAATAATAGTTTCTTAGTTTAGTAAGAAGAAGACGCCTGTGGTACTTATTTCAACAAAGGAAGAGTATATGGTCTCCAGTTTTGAAAGTTGTGAAGCTATTTAGCTTCACAAGCTTCTTGTAGGGTTATTTGGACATGAATTGGAGCCTATTGTGATTCACTATGACAATTAGAGTTGTTCTTAGAGAACCCAATGTTTCATGATAATTTGAAACACATTGAGATCAGATACCACTTCATTAGAGACAAGGTGCAGAAGGGAGTTGTGAATCTACAACGCATTTCCACAAATGACCAAATTGTAAATATTCTCACCAAACCTCTAGTGAAGGAAAAGTGTGGCTACTTCAAAAAAAATATAGGAGTGGTAGAGAATACCTCCCTTTCTAAGAGGGAGTGTTTATTTTGTAGGTTCAATAGGTATTCCCACAAGAGGCCGAGTGTTATAACCCTAATTTTCACCATACATGCTTACCTGGCATCAGGCCATCTCATTTTCCATTGTTTCCAAGCCACTACTGAACAACTTCTGAAAAACACCCTTTTTGAAGGCACACACACCCTGCTCCACTACTACACACGTGTATATGCTAGATGACCCACTACAACCCGTGTATACCTACAAAAGCACGAAAAATAGAAAGTTGCAGATGGAATACAATTTTTCGGGTAGGTTTCCTTAAACCCTTTGACTGCTTACATCTGGTCATTCAACTAAATGCCTAGCCCTTTTCAGCCTATAAAAGAAGGGGTAGGGGTCCCATTTAGAAAGAGGAAAATAATTGTAAAGAAAATCTACCCGATTTTCCATTCCCTTTGACCCAACCTTTTGCAACCACTGTGTGAAGAGAAGCACATACAAAATCTGTTGGAGCACAGTTGAAGAGGATCCCAAGACTAGATTCGAGGAGCATTGGTCGATCTCACTATTGTAAGTTACTCTTGTGAGATTAATAAAAAAAGTACTTTTCTCGTCCCGCCATATGAGGTTTTTAATGTTTAATATTGATTATATTTTGATAGAATCTCTAACCCAATAGTTCACAAATTATATGCATGTTTGGAGTTCTTTGTTTGTCGTTTTGTGAATGCAGGTCAACTTTGGGAGGAGATTTTCAGTCAAGGAGCGACCGAATGTTAAAGTATCGACATCAAACATGGAAACTAAGGTACAATAACTTGATCTTTTTAACCTTATATTTACATATGAATAATGGGGTTTATGATTGGGATGATGGTAAGAAGTAGGAGACTTTAGGTCATTTATGCATGCATTATAGAACCCTTGGAGTAATTTCGTAAACCACACTAAATAACATTTTGTATTAGTTTCAGATCTTTATACATTACAAGTACAAAGTTATGATTACTTCAAGTTAGGGTTGTTGACTAATCCAAAACTAGGCATGTGAGACTAAAGAAAAGTTTGATGAAAATGCTAGTCTCTTGTTGTTAAAGTTAAGGAACGTTTGTAGGAATGTGATCATATACATTAGGTCTATTACAGATCTAAAAATCAGATTTGGATGATGAAATTGATGACAGCTTTTGGTTGAGGTACATGTTGAGTACATGGTTGAGACAAGTAGTTGATGCGTTGGCACATACATGAGGTGTATAGTTGATGGTGTTGGTACGTCTTGATGAGTCATAGTTGATGTGTAGTTGATGCATGATTGGTACATACTTGGTACATGGTTGGAGGCACTTGTTAGTAATATGTTTGACACATGGTTTATGAATGATGTAGCATACTTGTCTTGGTATATTATTATAAGAACATATTGATGTTGGTGATTATTATGAGTTGTGATATGCTTGGTTGATGAACATATTGGTGATATTGTGCATATGGTTGAGAGTTGTCTTGGTGAGTAGATCTGATTTGGATGATAAGATTTATAAGATAGGTTGTTGTGATAGGTTATTTGTACAAGTTTGGTGCATGGTTGATGCACTTGTTTATGGTACAGGTTGAGGTATAGCTTGATTCATGGTACATGTTGGCACAGGTTATTGGTATAGGTTGTTTACAGGTTATTTCTATAGGATGATTACAGGTTGTCTGGTACACATTGTTACAGGTTGTTTGGTGCAGGTTGATTAGTACAGGTTTACATCAATATATCTCACAGTGATAGTGTGATAGTGTTTCCATCATTCTATTTATATTTTAGGGTGGTTGGATGGGGCAAGGATAGGTGGTTGTAGCCACATTTTGGTTATAGCCAGAGAACATAGGGGGTTGTAGCCTCCTTCTGGTTGTAGCTAGAGAATTGGAGAGTTGGATCTTCCCTCAGGTTGTAGCTTGAGAAACTAGGGGGTCGGAGACTCCTTCCAGTTGTAGTTGGAGAATTGGAAGGTTGTGCTTCCTTGAATGTAATTCTTGACATATAATAAAAAAATTCTCTAGTTTTCTCCCACATTGGGTTTCCACGTAAATATTGGTGTACTATGCATTGTGTGAATGTGTTTCTTATTTTTTATTATGCACTGATGAATGTTAATTATTATGATACAGTAAGATATTGATGTTGAATAGATGAAAATGGTCGAATAAGTAAAATAATATACTTTTTTCTTTAAAGGATTAATAATTGATATAATTTCTCATTATTGATTCACCCCCCCTCTTAGTAATCCAACAATTGGTATCAAAATAGGTTCCTTCAGGAAACAGTTTAACCACTAGAAGGAGATCATGAATTATTCTAAGAATGGAGTACCAGTGTTTAATGGTCAGAATGGTTTAAAGTATGAGATATGGAGTGGAAGGACGAAAGTATTTTTGGAGGCACAAGGATATGATATTTGGAAACTAGTTGCTACAATATATGATAGTTCAATAAGGGAAAAGATTGCAACCAAGAAGGAATTGAAGAAGAATAACAAAATAACAATGGATTTCATATGGGAAGGATTACCTGATCCGATAAGAGAAAAGGTTGGTAAATGTTCATCATCCAAAGAACTTTGGGATAAGTTACAAAATATATATTCTTCACCCATCAAAAACTCAAAAATTACAAAGAAGATGCAAGTACATATCAAGAAGAAAGATCTTCATCATGTCAAACAGATTCAAAAGATGAAGAGTACATAATCAACAAAAGTATGTTGTTTTTCTTTAATTGTGAAAAACGCACACACTTGAAATGGAATGCCATGAAGGATTTGAGATAGAAAAACTAATTGAAATAGAAGACAATTACGAAGAAGAACTGATTAGTGCTTTAGATGAACTAAGAAAAGAAAGAGAATAAAACAAGTCAATCAAGGAATAATTGATGAAACAAAAGGAAAGAATTCAGGAAGAATCCCAACATGTCATCAAGAAATTAAGAACTCAGCTAGAAGCCAGAAAGATCGAAGAAAATATTGAATATCAATAGAAGTATTTGGAAGGAAACATAGTAGCACAGAAGGAAGAAGTAGAAATGAGAGAGAATATATTGACATATCATATTAAGGAAATAACTAACTATATAAACCATCTTTAGGAAGAGTTTGTCCAAGAAGAGAAAGGACTTGAAGAAGAAATAATCACATTAAAAATCCATCTTGAAGAAGCGAAGAGAACAAAAGAACTCATTAAGTCTTAGATAATGAAGAAGGAGATGTTGAGAAGCTTGAAGAAAAATTTGTCACATTGAGAAGTAAAATCGTCAAGCTTAGCAAGAACATTGAAGAGAGGAAAATAGTTGCATCAATTGTAGAGAATGAAGAGAAGCACTCTAGGTTGCTAGAAAATAAGAATGAATAAAAGAGAAATATTTATGTAGAAGTACTCAAAGGAAGGAATCATGGTCAACCAGAATCTAAGAAAACTAATAAAGATACTTCTTCAAGAAGACCATCCATGTTCAAACCACAAATAAGCTTCAATCATGATCATGATCAGTCAAGGAAGAAATCTAGAAGGACTACACCACAAATAATATCATTCACTCACAGGTATGTAAATTTATTTTATGGTCATTGTTTTTATTGTACTAACTTTGGGCATAAGGTTGCAGATTGCAGGGATTATAAAAGAAATGTTCAAGCAAGAAATGCTTATGTGTCCCCACATAACATTGAATGTTACAAATGTAATAACTATGAAAACATAACTCATTATTGTAGAAGCATGATCGATACTTCCATGAAAGAGAACACTGATATCCTATATAAGAAAGTATGGATAAGAAAATAGGAAGAACGGGTGAACAAAGACTAGGTCCCAAAGATCACAAGATTGGAAATAAAATGATGTGAAGACAAATCTACAAAGAAAAATGAAGATGTCATATACATAGAGGTTTCTAAAATAAATGAAAGAAAAGGAGGACAGGTAAATAAGGAACATGTTCAAGATATTGTACTTTCAGGTATTGTGGTGAAAGATGAATCCACAAACATAAATAAAGAAGTCAGAGTTCAGAGAGATGATGAATCTACCGAAGAACATGATGATGAATCTGCATCAGAGCAAGAATTATTTTGAGCCATTCGTCTTATATACTCCCAGGTAATATGAATATTAGATAGGGGGGTCTATACGGTAGCTGACACAGACCAGAAAACCATCCTTCGAGCAACTTGCAGAGTTTGAGTAGACAGATTCAGAGCAGTCAGTTAGCAAAAGTATAGTATGATATATTAATCATTTGTAGTAGTGAAGACTTCATGATAGTAATTTTTTTTATTATTTGGGTTGGTTTTCATTGATGTAAACCCTTGAAGAAAGTATGGTAGTGAATTTTGGTGGCACAAAGGTTTGGGCAATGGACCCAAGTTTGTTTGACGTATAATGGTATGAGTTTTAACATATTTGAAGGTAATACTATTCTATATGGATAGTACATGTCATTCCATTTCCATTTTTATGTGGAATTACACATAACTCCTCATGGTTAGAAAGTTATGGCCATGTGAAGTTGGAGAACCCTCATGAGTCATCTAGAAGCCCCAAAAGCACAAAGTCTTCAAATGAGTTACAAAGAAGAAAGTATTTAAAAAAGTATATTCAGTATGGTTAGTACATGTCATTGAATTAACGTTGGTATATGTAACGCTAGATATGAAACGTCACATAAATTCTCATGGTTAGAGAGTTATGGCCATGTAAAGTTGGAGAACCCTCATGAGTCGTCTAGTAGCCCCAAAACGTTAAAGTAGTCAAAGTGGTTGCAAGAAAGAAATTATTTAAATAATAAAGTGAAGTGATGAGTGTACTATAAGTCAAATTGGATACAAAATAAATTATTTAAATAATAAAGTTAATGGGGAAATTTCTAAGTGGACAAGTAGTTAGAAATGGGTTAGCCCTAAAATAAGGAAAGTGATTAAAGATGGTTAGAAGGTAACCCCTTGAGGAAGCTACATAAAAGTATAAATAAGAGGAAAGTGTCTCTCATTTTAATTAAACTTGAGGATATTACATATCTATAAGTAAATTAGTTAACCAAAGGATATCTAAGGCGAATTTCAGAAGGAAGTTGAAGTAAAGAAGGCCGAAATTCAAGGGAGGATAAATTCTTTTGATGATGCTTTCTAAGGTATGTTATTTACAGGTCATCTCACCATTTTCGCAATGAATTTATTTCTAGAATGATTCAGACCGCGAAATATGGATTCCGTTGAGGAAACATATCTTAGTAGCTGTGATAAAATTTTTAGATTGTGGGTCGTTGTATTTTTTGAGTTACACATCGTGGAAAATAGGGTTTGTGGCTAGTCCTGAAACTAGTCTAAAACAGATGTTTCGGGTAAAAACGTCATAAATTCTTCATAACAGATCAAAATTAAGTAATACCGAATGTATTGGTTATAGTATAGTATTTAGTATTATTTGTACCATTTTCATATCCATACAACAAATATTTTGTGCGGGGCATGCTCTACAAGCTCACTTTCTAGAATAACCCAAAATTCAACAAGGTATGCCATTTTTTCTATAACTCATTTTCTGAGAGGTTCCAAGTAGTGAAACCTGGAGGAACTGTATTAAATACACGGAAGAACATTTTGTACTATTTTTCAGATCTATATTCATTACAAGTACATAGTTATGATTATTCCAAGTTACGGTTTTTGACTAATCCAAAATTAGTCATGTGAGACTAAAGTAAAGTTTGATGAAAATGCTAGTCTCTTCTTGTTAAAGTTAAGGAAGGTTTGCAGGTATGTGATCATATACATCAGGTCTATTATAGAGTTACAAATCAGATTTGGATGATGAAATTGATGAGGGATTTTGGTCGAGGTACATGTTGGGCACATGGTTGAGACAAGTAGTTGATAAGTTGGCACATATATGAGGTGTATAGTTTATGATATTGGTACATCTTGGTGAGTCATAGTTGATGAGTAGTTCATGCATGATTGGTACATACTTGGCACATGGTTGGAGGCACTTGTTAGTAGTGTTGTTGACACATGGTTTATGGCTGATGTAACATACTTATCTTGGTATATTATTAGAAGCATATATTGATCTTGGTGATGATTATGAGTTGTTGTGTTATGCTTGGTTGATGCATATCTTGGTGATATTGTGAATATGGTTGAGAGTTGTCTTAGTGATTGATCTTGGTGATTAGATCTAATTTGGTTGATAAGATTGATGAGACATGTTGTTGTGATAGGTTGTTTGAACAAGTTATATGTAAAGGTTTGGTCCATGGTTGATGCATTTGTTTATGGTACAAGTTGATGTACAGGTTGATGTATGGTACATGTTGGCATAGGTTATTGGTATAGGTTGTTACAATTTGTTTGATGCAAGTTTATTGGTACATGTTTACATAAGTATATATCATAGTGATAGTGTGATAGTGGTTCCATCATTCTACTTATATTTCAGGGTGTTTGTACGGGGCAAGGACAGGTGGTTGTAGCCACCTTCTGGTTGTAGTCAGAGGACATAAGGGGTTGTAGCCTCCTTCTAGTTGTAGCCATAGAATTGGGGAGTTGGAGCTTCCCTCGAGTTGTATCTTGAGAAACTAGGGGGTTGGAGCCTCCTTCCTGTTGCAGTTGGAAAACAAAGGAATTTGGTGCTTCCAATGAATGTAATTCTTAAATACATATAAGAAAAATCATTCTGTGGTTTTCTCCCACTTTGGGTTTCCACATAAAAACATTGGTGTACTATGTATGTGTATGATTTCTCATTTGTTCATTGTTTATTTACTCTGCAACTATTGTACGATAATGCTACATTGATTTAACACTTGCATTTTATGGTTAAAAAGGACTAGATTTCTCTATTATTGATTCACCCCCCCCCTCTCAGTAATCCAACAATTGGTATCAGAGTAGATTCCTTCAAGAAACTGTTTAACCACTGAAAGGAGATCATGGATTATTCTAAGAATGGAGTACCATTGTTTAATGGTCATAATGGTTTAAAGTGTGAGCTATGGAGTGGAAGGAAGAAAGTATTTTTACATGAACAGGGGTATTATATTTGGCTATCAATCGTTACAGGATATGATAGTTCAAAAAGGGAAAAGTCTATAGCCAAGAAGGAATTGAAGAAGAATAACAAAATAACAATGGATTTCATCTGGGAAGGATTACCTAATCTAGTAAGAGAAAAGGTTGGTAAATTTTCATCATCCAAAGAACTTTGGGATAAATTACATGATATATATTCTTCACCCATCACAAATTTAGAAAATGCCAAAGAAGATGCAGGTACAGATCATGAACAAATATGTTCACCATGTCAAATAGATTCAAAAGATGAAGAGTACATAATCAACAAAGGTATGTTGTTATGATTTAATTGTGACAAACACGAACATCTTAAAATAGAATGCCATGAATGAAATGAGACAAAAAAACTAATTGAAAAAAAAGACAATTATGAAGAAGAATTGATCAGTGTTTTATATGAACTAAGAAAAGAAGAAAAAAAAACAAGTCACTCAAGAAAGAAATGATGAAACAAAAGGAAAGTGCTCACATTTTTTAAGAATCCCAAGAGGTCATCAAGAACTTAAGAACTCAGCTAGAAGAAGCTAGAAAGATGGAAGAAGATATTAAAGATAAAAAGTAGTATTTGGAAGCCAACATAGCAACACTGAAGGAAGAAGTAGAAATGAGAGAAAATATATTGGCAGGTCATCTTAAGGAAAGAACTAACGATCTAAACTAGCTTGAGGCATATTTTGGTCAAGAAGAGAAAGGACTTGAAGAATAAATAATCACATTAAAGATCCATCTTGAAGAAGCGAAAATAATAGAAGAAGTCATGAAGTCTCAGATAATGAAGAAATAAGAAGAGGTTGAGAATCTTGAAGAAGAATTTGTCACATTTAGAAGTAAAATCATCAAGCTCAACAAGAATGTTGAAGAGACAGAAACATCCACATTAGTTATAGAGAATGAAGAGAAGCACTCTAGGTTGCTAGAAAAGAATAATGAAGAAAATAGAAAGAGTTATGCAAAAGTACTCAAAGGAATGATTCATGGTCAAGAAGAATCTAAGAAGACTAGTAAAGATACATCTTCAAGAAGACCAGCCATGTTCAAGCCACAAATAAGAATCAATCATGATAAAGATAAATCAAGGAATAAATGCAGAAGGACTACAGTACAAAGAATATCATTCACTCCCAGGTATGCAAATTTATTTTATGGTCATTTTTTTATTGTACTAATTTTGGACCTAAGGTTGCAGATTGCAGGAATTATAAAAATGTTCAAGCAAGAAATGTCTATGTGGCCCCACGTAACATTGAATGTTACAAATTTCATAACTATTGACACATAGCTAGTGATTATATAATCATGATCGATACTTCCATGAAAGAGAACACCGATATTAGATATAAGAAAGTATGGATAAGAAAACAAAAAGAAAAGTTGAACAAAGACCAGTTCCCACAGTTCACAAGATTGACAATAAAATGAGAGGAAGAAAATTCTATAGAGAAAAATAAAGATGTCAGATACATAAAGGTTTGGAAAATAACTGAAAGAAAAGAAGGACAAGTAAATAAATAAAATGTTCAAGAGATTGTAATTTCAGGTATTGTAATGAAAGATGAATCCACATACAAAAATAAAGAAGTCAGAGCTCAGAGAGATGATGAATCTACCAATGAAGATGATGATGAATACACATTAGAGAAATAATTGTTTTGAACCATCTATTTTAGAGACTCTCATGTAATATGAATATTAGACAGGGGGGGTCTATGCGATAGCTATGAAATACCAAATAACCATCCTTCGAGTAGCTTACAGAGTTTGAGTAGACAGATCTAGAGTAGTCAATTAGAAAAAGTATAGTTCGATAGTTGTCGTAGTGGAGACTTCATGATAGTATAGTAATAAATGGGTCAACATTATGGATAGTTTTGTAGTATATTCTTGGACAATATTGACAGAGATGGATTTTTAAGAACACTTAGCAGGTTTGGACAGATATATGACAATGGACAAGAGCATGGATTCATAGATTGGTTCAGAGACAAAGGAACATTATGAATGTTAATTACATGGGAAATGGCTTGAACAATGATAATGGATTCCAAATTGACAGATATTTTTTGACACATGCAATTCATACAACAATTCACATTAAAAACAGATTAATGCTCAGAAACAAGAATGAAAAAACTCCCTACGAGCTATGGAAAGGAAGACCAACAAATGTGAAGCACTCCAAAATATTTGGAAGTAAATGCTACATCAAAAGAGAAGATGGTAGAATGGGAAAGTTTGACTCTCGTGTGGATAAAGGAGTACTTGTTGGTTACTAAAGTATAAGGAATAAATACAAGTGTTACAATCTGAGGTTGAACAAAGTTGTGGAAAGCACCAATGTAACAATTGATGAAACAAGTGGACGAGAATTAAAGGAAGAAGAAAATGAATCAATGAAACAACTTTACGAAGAAGAAGCATAAGATGAAGAAGAAGTAGAAGGTGAATATGAAGAGGATTAAACATAAGTAGAAGAGAAATTTCAGCAAGTGCCTCCAAAGAAACCTATCAAACGAGTACAAAAGAATCATCCTTCAGATCAGATTATCGGAAAAAAATATGTAGGAGTTGAGAATAGAAGAATAATCCATCCACCAGAACAAACACACCTAGCACTCTTATCTACAATTGAACCAAGAAGTTTTGAAGAGGCCAACAAGGATGAATTATGGAATAAGTCCATGGATGAAGAATTGGATCAAATAGAGAAGAATGACACTTGGGAATTGGTTCCAAGACCAAAGAATAAGAATCTGATTGGCACAAAGTGGGTTTTCATAAATAAATTGAATGAATATGGATAGGCTACAAGGAACAAATCTAGATTGGTATGTAAAGGATATGCACAATTTGAAGGAATCGAATTTGAAGAGACATTTCTCGAGTTTCCAGAATGGAAGCAATCTAATTGATTTTAGCTTATGCATGCTCCAAGAACATTAAAGTGTATCATATGGACATGAAATCATCTTTTCTGAATGAGGAACTTTTAGAAGAAGGCTACATTGAACAACCAAAAGTATTTCAGTTGTCAGAGAATGCAAATTATGTGTGTAAATTGAAGAAGGCCTTGTATGATATAAAACAGGATCCTAGAGCTTGGTACTCTAGAGTGGATAAATATCTACAATAGGCAGGGTTCAGAAAAGGAAGTGCATACAACAACCTCTACATCAAGGTAACTCATGATAGTATTTTATTAATTGAAGTTTATGTTGATGATATTATTTTTTGAAGTATTGATGACAGGTTAAGCCAGGAATTTGCAAAGGATATGCAAAATAAATTTGAAATGCCATTACTCAGAGAATTATCCTTCTTTCTGGGTCTTCAGATACGTCCAAGCAACCAAGGAATTTTTATTTCTCAAACTAAGTATATCAAAGAAATGTTAAAGAGGTTCGGAATGAAATATTTCAAACTAGTTACCACTCCTATGAAAATGAGTTGCAAGTTGAGAAAAGATGATGATTCAAAGTCTACAGACCAAAGAAAATACAAGTCAATGATTGGTAGCTTACTATATGTGAAAACATCCAGACCATATGTAATGTAGGGAGTTGGACAGGTGGCATGATTTCAAGAAGCACCAAAAGAATCACATGTATTAGAAGTGAAGAGGATTTTTAGATATCTCAAAGGAACATAAGAGTTTGGATTATAGTATCCAAAAGGAAAGGATCTATCACTTATTGCCTACGTAGATGCAGATTGGGAAGGTTTCATTTATGATCTATGAAGCACCGGTGGAACAATGTTCTACTTGGGTGAGTGTTTAGTATCTTGGGTAAGCAAGAAACAATCATCAATATCTTTATCTACAGCCAAAAAAGAGTATATTACAGCAAAAGGATGTTGTACTTAGGTTCTATGGATGAAACAAACTTTGACGGATATCTAGGTTAAGTATGATGAGACCATTCCAATCTATTGTTATAATACAAGCATCATTAGTATCTCAAAGAACCCAATGATGCACTCCAAGACGGATCACATTCCAATAAAGTATCACTTCCTATGGGAATAGGTTGCACAGAAGAACATCAGAGTTGAATATGTGGGAACAAAAGAACAAGTAACAAACATATTTACAAAACTGATTCCAAGGGAATCCTTTGAGTATTGTTTCTAGAGACTTAGAGTAATTTATACTCCAAAATGAATGCTTTTGAATGCTTATCTTATATGTCTTATATTTACACAAGGAAGCACCATAAAGAGGAAAATTCAGGTTGGGGGATCAATTTCAGGAAGAGTTCATTCTGGGAGAGTATCCCCAAGGAAAATTCAGTTAGGGGGATAATCCCCAGATGGAAAGATACATTTTCCATTGATGACAAAGAGGGAGAGATTTATCAGATACAGGATAGAGAGTTAAATGCTCGGAGAAAGAGCACATAGGCATGGTTCCAGGGGGAGTGATGATCACGAGTGGAGCATGAGTGATCTGACTTCAGTATTTCATTAGAGTGTTTCCATCAATGCCAAAGGGGGATATTTTTTATTATTTGGGTTGGTTTTCATTGATGTCAACCCTTGAAGAAAGTCTAGTAGCAAATTTCGGTAGCACAACGGTTTGGGTAATGGACCCAAGTGTGTTAGATTTATAATGGTATGAGTTTTAATATATTTTAAGGTAAGAATATTCTATATGGATAGTACATGTCATGCCATTTCTGTTGGTATGTTTAACATCACATAACTCCTCATGGTTAGAGAGTTATAGCCATGTGAAGTTTGAGAACCCTCATGAGTCATCTAGAAACCCCAAAAGGTAAAAGTAGTCAAAGTGGTTGCAAATAAGAAGTTATTTAAATAAGACTATTCTAGATGGATAGTACATGTCATGCCATTTTTAGTGGTATGTGGAATGTGACATAACTCCTCGCGGTTAGATATTTATGGCCATTTGAAGTTGGAGAACCCTTATGAGTCATCTAGAAGGCCCAAAAGGTCAAAGTAGTCAAAGTGGTTGCAAAGAAGAAATTATTTAAAAAATAAAGTTAAGTGATGAGTGTACTATAAGTCAAAATGGATACAAGATAAATTATTTAAATAATAAATTTAATGGAGAAATTACTAAGTGGACAAGTGGTTAGAAGTGGGTTAGCCCTAAAATAAGGAAAGTGGTTTAATATGGTTAGAAGGTAACCCCTTGAGGAAGCTACATATAAGTATAAATAAGAAGCAAGGGTATCTCATTTCAATTACACTTGATCATATTGAATATCTATAAGTGACTGAGGTAACCAAAGTATATCTAAGGCAAATTTCATAGGGAAGGTGACGTAAAGAAGGCCAAAATTCAAGGGAGGATAACTTATTTTGATGATTCATTCTAAGGTATGTTATTTACAGATCATATCACCATTTTCGCAATAACGTTCTTTTATAGAATGATTAAGACCGTGAAATCTGGAGTTCATTGAGGAAACATATCCAAGTAGCTATGATAACAATTTCAGCTTGTGGGTTGTTTTATTTTTTGAGTTACACTCCATGTAAAATAGGGTTTGTGGCTAGTCTCGAAACTAGTCTAAAACAAGTGTTTCGGGTAAAACATCATAAATTCTTCATAACAGATCCAAATTCATTAAGAAAAAATGTATTGGTTAGAGTAAAGTCTGTATTATTATTTGTGCAATTTTCAGATCCATACAACAAATATTCCATGCAGGGAACTCTCTACAAGCTCACTCTCCAGAATAAGCCAGAATTCAACAAGGTATGCCATTTTTTCTATAACTCCTTTTCTGAGAGGTTCCAAGTAGTGAAACCTGGAGGAATTACACAAAATACATTGATGAACATTGTGTACTATTTTCATATCTTTATTCATTACAGGTACATAGTTATGATTATTTCAATTTTGTGGTTGTTGACTAATCCAAAATTAGTCATGTGAGACTAAAGTAAAGTTTGATGAAAATGCTAGTCTCTTGTTGTTAAAGTTAAGGAAGGTTTGTAGGTATGTGATCATATACAACAGGTCTGTTACAGAGTTACAAATCGGATTTGGATGATGACATTGATGAGGTATTTTGGTTGAGGTACATGTTGGGTACATGGTTGGGACAAGTAGTTGATGAGTTGGCACATACATGAGGTGTATAGTTGATGATGTTGGTACATCTTGATGAGTCATAGTTGATGAGTAGTTGATGCATGATTGGTACATAATTGGTACATGGTTGGAGACACTTGCTAGTAGTATTGTTGACACATGGTTTATGGATGATGTAGCATACTTCTCTTGGTATATGATTAGAATCACACATTGATCTTGGTGGTGATTATGAGTTGTTGTGTTATTCTTAGTTGATGCACATCTTGGTGATATTATGCATATGGTTGAGAGTTGTATGAGTGATTGATCTTGGTGAGTAGATATGATTTGGTTGATAATATTAATGAGACAGGTTATTGTGATAGGTTGTTTCGACACATTATTGTGACATGTTATCTGTACATGTTTGGTGCATGTTTGATGCATTTGTTTATGGTATAGGTTGAGGTATAGGTTGATGTATGGTACATGTTGGCACATGTTATTGGTACAGGTTGTTTGTTGCAAGTTGATTGGTACAGGTTTACAACAGTATATCTCATAGTGATAGTGTGATAGTGGTTCCATCATTCTACTTATATTTCAGGGCGGTTGGATGGGGCAAGGGCAGGTGGTTGTAGCCACCTTCCATTTGTAGAGGGAGAACATAAGGGGTTCTAGCCTATTTCTAGTTGTAGCTAGAGAATTGGGGAGTTGGAGCTTCCCTTAGGCTGTAGCCTGAGAAACTAGGGGGTTGGAGCCTCCTTCCAGTTGTAACTAGAAAACAAAGGAATTTGGTGCTTCCAATGAATGTAATTCTTAAAGACATCTAAGAAAAATCATTCTATGGTTTTCTCCCTCTTTGGGTTTCCATTTAAAAATACTTGTGTAATGTGTATGTGTATGATTTCTCATTTGATCATTGTTTATTTACTCTGCAACTATTGGATGATAATGCTACAATGATATAACACTTGCATTTTATGGTTAAAAAGGATTAGATTGCTATATTATTGATTCACCCTCCCTGTTAGTAATCCAACAACAGTGATAGATGGGTCAACATTATGGATAGTTGTGTAGCAGAGTCTTGGATAGTATGGATAGATATGGACTTGTAAGAACACTTAGTATGCTTGGACAGATATATGACAGTGGACAAGAGCATGGATTCATAGATTAGTTCAGAGAGCGGTTTAGAGACAAAGGAACATTATAATAATGAATGATAATTACACAGGAATATTTGAATGTTTATTCTTGAATGCTTTCCATATATGTCAATTGATTACACAAGGAATGACCAATGGAAAATAATTCCAAAAGGAAGCAGGTACAGGAAGACTTATTTTTTTTCTACACAACATCTTGCAGAGAAGTTAAGAGAGAGAAACAAAACCAAAAAGATAGGTAGACATATCATTCAGAGAAGTTGTTAGATAGAGAGTTAAGAATAGAGGTATGATTCCATGGGAAAAGATTCATCGGATGTGGGATAGAGAGTTATATGTTTGGTGAGAGAGCACATAGGCATGTTTCTAGGGGGAGAGATCATCACAAGGGAAGAATGAGCGATATGACTTCAGTGTTGCATCAGAGTGATACCATATTTAAAAGGGGGAGACATTATTCATATGAAGGGAGAGAGAGTAATTAGAGGATTATAAACACAGAGAAAATATCAAATTCATTAAGACTTTGAATTCTCCTTGGGAACATCCCCAAGAAGAGTTCATTCAGGGGGAGCATCCCTAAGGAGAGATACCCTTTTCCATTGATGTCAAAGGAGGATTGATAGAAACACGGATGAGGAGCATGAGCATGAATTTTATCATGAATAAGTGTTTCCATCAATGTTGGTGTTTCCATCAATTCCAAAGGGGGGAGATTGTCCAACAGTTGGTTTAGATTGATGGATAACTGATTTGGATTGTTGGTTGTCATTGATGTCAACCTTTGGAGAATGGTATTGTATATTGTTTTCAACTCTTAGATATTGATGTCAACCCTTGAGTATGTTTGATAGCTCTAGATTTATAGGTAAGGAACCCAAGTTTGGTTGAGGAATATTGTAAACAATATCATTGTATATGTAGCTAAGACAATTCTAGATGGATAGTATATGTCATTCCATTTATAGGGATATTTGGACTGTCACATAACTCTTCACTGTTAGAGAATTATGGTCATATGAAGTTGGAGAACTCTTATGAGTTATCTAGAAACCCCTAAAAGTTCAAAGAAGTCAATTATTCTAGAATCTCCTAGAAGAAGTGTACTAGTCAAATTTATGGTAACTAGGAGTTAATCATGGGTATAGTTGTTGCACCAAGAAATAAATTAAATAATAAAGTGGTTGCAACAAGAAGTGGTGAGTTTACTATTTATGGATAAGTCAAAGTGGTTGAAATTTTTTTTAATTAAATAATAATTTAGTTGCAACTAGAAGTGGAGAATTTACTATTTGTAGCAAAGTGAGTTAGAAGTGGGAAAGTGGTTAGAAGTGGGTTAGTTCTAAAATAAGGAAAGTGGGTTAAGTTGGTTAGAAGGTAACCCCTTGAGGAAGCTACACAGAAGTATAAATAAGAGAGAAAGTCTCTCCCATTAGTACCTATTGAATATCATTGAATATATATTTTGTGAAAGGTTATTTGGGTAGGTATTATTGATAGAGAAAAGTGAGGTGGGAAAAGTGTGCCAGAAAAAGTGTAGCAGGAGAGGTGTTGCAGAAAATGTGCGGTAGAAAAATTGTGGCAGGAAAAGTGCAACAAAAAAATTGCGGTAGGAAAAGTGCAGAAGAAAAATCGCGGCAGGAAAAGTGCGGTAGAAAAATTAAGGTAGGAAAAGTGCGGCAAGAAATCTGTGGCAAAAAAATAGCGGCAGAAAAACCACGGAAGAAAAATTGTGGCAGAAAAATCACGGCAAAAAAATTGTGGAAACAGATTTGTGACAACAAAACCACAACAACAGAACACTACAAGAAGAAAAAAAGGTATGGTTTTCATATGTGTAGTGTTGAACTTATGAATCTTGTTGAGGGTTTGTGTTGTAAATTTGTTGGATTCCCTCTTCGAAGTTTAGGGCTTGTTGTAGAATGGTTTTGAGGAAGATATATTGAAGTATATTGTTAGTGCACTTAGTTTGATTTATTAGCATATCTTCTAGTGCATTGTTAGAGACACTAGTTAGTGGTCTTGGTATATCACTGGCTTATGAATGATACATCCTTGAGGCTACATAAAGGTGAGGTTATGGCACATGGTTTGATGTAAGGGTTTATGGTATTTGGTCATGGATAGTGTGATGTATTTCTAGAGAACTTTTGATGGTTATATTGGTATATGGTTGAGGTACATTTTAGGTACATGGTTGAGACAAGTAGTTGATGAGTAGGCACATACATGAGGTGTATAGTTTATGATGTTGGTACATCTTCATAAGTCATAGTTGATATGTATTTGATGCATGATTGGTACATACTTGGTACATGGTTGGAGGAACTTGTTAGTAGTATTGTCGACACATGGTTTATGGATTATGTAACATACTTGTCTTGGTATATTATTAGAAGCACATATTGATCTTGGTGATGATTATGATTTGTTGTGATATGCTTGGTTGATGCACATATTGGTGATATTGTTCATATGGTTGAGAGTTGTCTTGGTGATTGATCTTGGTGAGTAGCTCTGATTTGGTAGATAATATTTATGAGATAGGTTGTTGTGATAGGTTGTTTGGATAGGTTGTTGTGACATGTTATTTGTACAGGTTTGGTGCATGGTTGATGCACTTATTTATGGTATAGGTTGAGGTATAGGTTGATGCATGGTACATGTTGGCATGGGTTATTGGTACATATTGTTTACGAGTTGTTGGTACAGATTGTTTACGAGTTATTGGTACATGTTGATTACAGGTTGTTTGGTACAACTTGTTACATGTTATTTGGTGTAGGTTGATTGGTACATGTTTACAATAGTATATCTCATAGTGATAGTGTGACATTGGTTGGAAGAGGAAAGGATAGGTTGTTGTAGCCGGAGAACATAGGGGGTTGTATCCTCCTTTTGGTTGTAGCCATAGAATTGGGGAGTTGGAGCTTCCCTCACGTTGTAGCCTGAGAAACTAGGGGGGTCAAAGCTTCCTTCCACTTGTAGTTGGAGAATTGAAAGTTGGTTCTTTCTTGAATGTAATTCTTGACATGTAAGAAAATATTTTTGTGGTTTTCTCCCGCATTGGATTTCCACGTAAATATTGGTGTATTGTGCATTGTGTGGATGTGTTCGTTATTGTTTATTATGCACCGATGGATGTTAATTCTTATGATACAGTAAGATATTGATGATGAACATATGAACATGGTTGAATAAGTAAAATAATATACTTTTTGGTTTAAAGGATTAATAATTGGTATAATTTCTCATTACTAATTCACCCCCCTCTCAGTAATCCAACAAATCGAGGGAATTTTCCTCCAGAAATAAAAGGTCTCAAGTCACTAAAGAAAAAATTGCAAGGCTAGTGACTATTCGAGAATGCATACAATTTTATTATACACTAGAAAGATCAATATGTAATTAGGCCTGAAAATCGCAAGAGATCAAGAAGTTATGCAGATAAAGCTTAACACAAAATTTTGGAATCTCTAGGGGTAATTTGGCCTTAAAAAAAATGTGAATAAGTAATAAGGCTTCATCGCAAAGTTATGATAGGAGTAAAGAGAGCTTCCAAGCCTACAAAAACTATAGCATGAGTTTCATAATGGATATTAAGGTACTAACTCATACACTCATGAAGGGGTAAGCTATACCACTCATCAACAACAAATTTAAAACAACTTTGAGGGGGTGATGTTGCGAACGAATGGGATTGTCCCTATTTTGAAATTGTGATCGGTAAAGATAGATGCATTATGAAGGCATAGTGAAACCTACCATAAATTCCTAGAATGAACATAATATGTAGATAAGGGATCCTCACAGGTATTATCCATAAATATATTAAGAAGAAAATATGCAGTTGTTGGAAAGTTGGTTTTCATTGATGTTGTTGGAGATTTGGTTGTAATTGATTTCAACAGAAGTGGTTGTCATTGATGTCAATAGATTTTGATGGGTGTATTTGGAGAAGTTTCCAAAGTGGTCCCCTTATGGTGTAGCTCTAAGCATGGCCCTCATGGGAAGATTCTTTGAATAAGTCTACAATAAATCCATAGGTGTGGTCATGAATCCCGAAGTTGTTTGAGGAATAAGGACATGAAGTACATTGTAAATTAAGGTAACACACTCATATATGGATAGTCCTCATCATATTGTTTCCAACGGTATGTGGAATTTCATGCAGTTTCTCGCAGTTAAGGAGTTATGAGGTAATGAAGTTGGAAACCCCGAATATGGGTTAAGAATCCCCTAAATAGTTACAAGTCATTAATTAAAGGGGTAAAGTGGATATAACAAGAAAGTATAGGTCATATCTTAATTTATGGAAATAAATCACTTGGCAAAGTATAAATACACTTCTAGAAGTGTCTCATTCTTACACACACAACTTTATTGAATATATTCTATGTGAGCACACTTGAGATATTTGGTGAATCTGAGGTAGCAAGTCTGAGGCAATGAAGGAAGTGTGAAGGAGAAGTTTTAGGATTGCAAAGGAAAGTAAGGGTTTCTGAGAAACCTTAAACTGGTTGACCCATGTGGGTCGGACTATTGGCATCCCTCGAGGCACCCCTGTGGATTGCATAGTTCTTATCATGTGAGGCCTTGCATGACACTCATCTTGGTACCAAGAGGCTAAGAAAAAACTGAGGGAGCATGTTAGTACCAAGTTGTTGAGGTTGAGTGTAAGGTAGCTAGAGAGGTAGTGGGGGGGCCCAGAGGGCCCATAGTGATAATAGTGGAGGTCATTCAATGTAAGGTGGAATAGGTCCATTATATTATTAAATAAGACCCACTATGGTAGTTAGATATAATAAATGGGTAATTAGATATAATAAACGTAAGAGGACTTCTTAGAAGGTTCTATTTCTAGAAGATTCCTCCTCTAGAATGTTCTTAGGTGATGGTAGCACTATATAAAGGGGTTCAAGCAATGTAATGAGACATGAAGAGAATTATTGTATTTGAAGCGGTAGCTCAAAAGGAGGATGCCCCCTTGAAGAGGCAAGTGAACATGAGAGGATCCCTTCCATAATAGGATCCATTGTATGGTGTTGCCCTACCTCAGGGGTTTGATATAATAAAGTGGTGTCTTTATATATTTTTCTCATATATCTGTTGTGGTTCTTTTATATTCAGGTATTTGGTTCTTAACAAGTGGTATCAGAGCACTTTCCTTGGGCAGACATTGTAGGCAAATATTTTTTATTTTTGCAGATTTTTTTTTTTGGAGAAGAAAAAAAAAATCCACGACATTCTCAATTTTTTTGGTATATTTATATGCAAAATTTGCAGAAAAGGGTTGTATATATGAGTTCCTATAATAAAAACACCCAAGTTAAAAAAACAAATCGTCTGAAATGGAGTCCGAAAGGTCAAGATATTGAAGTTTTAAAATCTGCAATTTTTCAGGGTTTTTTCCGAGGACGACGACGCGATTTGTTTTTATTTCTGTAGAATCTGGAGGCCGAATTTTCTCAAAAAAATTATAGATCTGAGTTGCTCTCACAATTTCACCCAATTAAAAAAAAAAACCAGCCAAAACAGAGTCCGGGAAGTGAAGTTATGAGCATTTTAAATTCAACAGTTTTTTAGAGTTTTTCTAGAAAAAGCCGCGATTTTCTGCCGTAACTTATTGGGTGAGTTCATAGGATGATCAGATGGCTAGTTCTTCTCAAAAACTCAAATAAATTACTAAATCATTCAAAGCCCAATTGTTTCACATATTGGATGACAGATTTGATGCATTTGTACATGACCTCACAAACAACCTCACAAATAGCCTCACAGACGACCTCAAGGATAGTTTTCGTAGTATTCAAGATTCATTGAATAACATGCAGAAAATATTTATTATGGAGGGCCTCAGAGATGAATATAATCAAGAAATATATGGTTGGTATGATTTTTAGGCAGATTGTGATGATTGGTATATGGATAGTTGTCATTTCTGGGATGACAACCACTTCCATATTTTATTTGATGACTCTACTCCACCTTTTGTAGAGAACATCAATGTTTCACATC
>JZKD02S1201322.1:0-22728 GCA_000966675.3 Picea glauca
GAAGCATTTAGTTGCAGTAATGAGGAAGCTACAACAAGAGAAGCTGTTGATTAATATGAGGAAATATTCATTTATGAAGATAGAACTCATTTACTTGGGGTTTGTCATATCGAAAAATGAATTGAAGATGGATCCAAGTAAAGTGGAGGTAATTAAAAATTGGCCATCACCAAGAAATGTTTTCGAGGTAAGAAGTTTTCATGGACTGGCTAGTTTCTACAGGAAATTCATCAGGAATTTTAGTGGAATTAGCGCAGAAATGATGGACACAGTCAATAAAAGACATAAATATTTTCATTGGACTAAAGAGGCAGAGAAGATCTTCAATCTGTTGAAGCGAAAGATCACAGAACGACCGGTTTTGGTGTTGCCGGATTTTACTAAGGTGTTCCAGGTAAAATGTGATGCAAGTGGCTTTGCCATAGGAGTGGTCTTGAGCCAGGAGGATAGACCAATCACATATTTCAGCAAGAATTTGGATGAGGAGAAAGTAAAGTACTCCACGTATGATAAAGAGTTTTATGCTATCATATAGGCGTTGAAGAAGTGGAGGCATTACTTGATCCCAAAAGAATTTGTTCTATATAGTGATAATCATGCATTATAGTTTGTGACTCAACAAGAGAAGTTGAATCAGAAACATGCTAAATGGGTAGAGTATATGCAGAATTTAACATTTGTAATTAAACACATTTCAGGTACTGCTAACAAAGTGGCTGATGCTTTGACCAGGAAAAGTTTGTTGCTGCAGGGGTTCCGAGTCGAAACATTGGGTTTTGAAAACCTTAAGGACATGTATGCAGGTGATGCAGATTTTGTAGAGGCATATGAAGCAGCTAAGAATCCAGTGCTCAGAGATAGAAGCCCATGGATAGATTACATGATCCAAAATGGATTTTTGTTCAGAGGTAATCAGCTATGTATTCCAAATTGCTCCATGAGGGAGAATATGTTAAAAGAGAAGCACAGTGGTGGATTAGCAGGGCATTTTACCCACGATAAGGCATTTGCAAAGCTGAGCGAAGCATAATTTTGGCCGAGGATGTAGTCATATGTCAAGAAGTTTTTTGACAGATGTAGAATTTGCCAGCATTCAAAGGGCTGGAAGAAGAATGTGGGATTCTAGCAATCTTTACCCATACCAGAGAGACAGTGGGATGAAATCAGTATGGATTTTGTACTAGGATTATCGAGAATGAAAAGAGGACATGATTTGATCTTTGTGGCGGTTGACAAGTTTTTTAAAATGGCACATTTTATTCCATGCCAGAAGACCAGTGATGTGACTCACATCGCAAACTTGTTTTTCAAGGAGATCATTAAACTTCATGGTTTACCCAGAAGCATAGTATCGGACAGGGATACAAAATTCACTGGACATTTTCTGGAAGAAGATGGAAACTAACTTGATGTTTAGTTTTTCCTATCATCCTCAGACGGATGGGAAAACATAGGTGATAAATAGAAGTCTAGGAGACTTGCTACGAAGCTTGGTGACAGAGCACCATAGTAGCTGGGACAATGTGCTACCATAGGAGAACAGGAAACAGGAGCACAGGAAAAATTCCATTTGAGATTGTATATGGAAGGTAGCCAAGAGGAGTATCTGAACTGAGGGACTTAGAGCAGATAATGACCAAGAGTTCAAGCGCTGAAGAATTCACAGAGGCGATGGAAGAACTTCACAGCAGGGTGAAGCAGCGATTGCTGGAAACAAACCAGGAGTACAAACGTAGAGCAAATCAACATCGGAGACAACTTCAGTTCAAAGTTGGTGATCTAGTTCTGGCACACCTGAGGAAGGAAAGGTTCCCAAGATGAACATACCACAAGCTGAAAATGAAAAAAATTGGGCCATGCAGAGTCCTAAAGAAATTGGGAGAAAACGCTTATGAGATTGAATTGTTGGATGAGATCAGAATATCTCCAACATTCAATGTCTCAGACTTATATCCATATAAGGCTGAGGAAGCAGTAGTTGGAAGTGATGAAAAACTAGAAATCTAGTGGAAGAAACAGATGCCGATTGTAGAAAAGCCACAAATGGAATGCATATTGGACAAAAGAGTGGGAAACACGACCAGGGGGAAGGAATACTTTGAGTATCTAGTCAAATGGAAGAACCATCCAGTGGAAGATGTCAGCTGGGAGAGAGAAGCAGAAATTCAAAAGCATGGACAGACCGTGTAGAAGATCATGGACAAGATCCCATGAAAGTTTTCAATCCGAGGAGTATGATGCAGGAGCATCGCAATACCCAAAGCGAGCGTGGAGGCAATGCATGTGTTTTTTTTTAACACATGACATATTACTTTGAAAACATTTGAAATTGAAGCGCCAAACCTTTAATGAATCCTTTATGAAGGACCGCCTTTTGTATATTGTATTGGACTTTGAGCGATACGATCTCGTCCTTAGTAGATAGGAGGCATTTACTAGATTTAATGCTGGTAGATAGGATGTTTAATTCTAGATTTGATAGCTAGAATCCAAGAGGGAAAATGGATATAGACACCCTCATTGTATCTTTGTAACATTATTGGTAATCAAGCATTTAGAAGAAGAGAAGAGTAGGCAGAGAATATTGTATGAAGAACACCCATGTACAGGCATTTGAATTAATAGAAGGAAGCTTTGATTCAATCCATGGTTTGTGCTGTTTTCTCTGTGTATTGATGTTATGCTCAGGAATGTTTGTTTTTCTTGTTATGCATTTTCTTTGTATATGATATGCATGTGATTTCATGTTTCATTTATGAAGTCTGAAAAGGAGATGGAATGAGTTCAATTGTTTCTCTATCTGAGCCAGGAGATTCCTGCAAGGTGTACAGTTGAATTCATCCGCAAAGAGTGCGTTGATGAAGGATCAATAGTTTAACCTTTTGTTCTCATTCGCCTAGAAGTTGATTTGGGTTGTTGAAGCCATGCAAGGAGTGCACAGGCGGAAGAAGAAGTCTTAGTTGTGAATCTGAGCAAAGGAGGTTGAAGACTGCTACTGCAGAAAGTGCGCAGAGTCGAAATGATTCAACACTTGAGAAGTTGTTGAACGTTGAGCACGAGAAGGGCGCACGAATCCATATGAAAGAACTGGATTGGAAAAGCTCAGGAGGTTTAGCACCTTCGTGACATCGCTAACACAGAAAACAGGAGTTTGTGTAGAAGAAGGTCCAAGCAGAGTTTGCAGGCGCAGGCTGGGAGAGCAAGTCTTGAGAAGAAACATTTAGCCATTCCAGAGAAATCTCAAGGAGGAGAATCGACGACCAGGATTCGCCGAGAGAAATTGGGAAGTTCCGACAACCGTTAGATCTCGGGAAAGTTGCGCAGGTTTTAATCCTGAAGCAGCAGAGGAAGATCCCGGAGATTCAGAGCTCAGGATATCAGGGTGTCTGTGGTAGTAAAACTCTTGAAAAATGAAATCGCGATCCGTGATTTCCCAGAAGGATCTCAGTCGTTGATCTCAGTGAGACACGTGTCAAGAAGTAGAGGGGTCAGTGGAGCTCGACTCATCGGAGAATCGAAACTTCCAGAGCCAAGAGCCTTGTGCATGAAATCATGATTAGCGATTTTCCGAGAGGATCAGGGTTGTTGATCACAGCAAGGGTACGTGGCACGAGATCCCGAGGAGTCGTGGTTTGGCATTTCAGGGTTCTTGCATACAATGGAATCGCAGTAGTTGAAACCGTGATTTTGTGAAACGCGACGCATTCCACAGTCACATCATTTCGGTGGAAGACAGGCGTTAGGACTTCAGCCCTTATAGGAAGACGACGACAGGTGGCATCGACATCTCGGGAACTCGGGGCTTCGCGTGTTGGAGCTGCAAAGTTTGGCGTCAAAGTTTGCGAGGTCGCGAAAGGAGATTTCTCGCCAACCATTGGTTAGCGTGTGGGCCACAGAGGACATTAAAGGAGGACACGTGTCATCGGGGATCGGAGGATCAGAGATCCCATGAACGTGAGTCCCGAGCATTGAGATTCCGTGAAGTATGAATTTCGATAGGCGGGAATAGGGCCGTGGTCTCGTGGGTCACAGGTCCCCTGCGAAAGGAGTTATCTAGAGGGGGATGAGGAGTGAAGCAAAGTGCCATTGCAGATCGGGGATCGAGAATCCTTGAGGTGAGTAATTCACTACCTCGCAAAGGCCGATTTCCCGATGGGATAATTCCCGACAGAAACAAGGAAGGCATAAAGTGGATATGTCATCGAGTTTCGTAAATCGTGAGACCCGAGTGCAAGACTCGAAATCAAGTGAGTTCCGATTTCCCGATAAGGCAAAGGGAGATCATCGGAGAAGCATCCTGTGGGTGCAAAAAGGTCCCGATAAGGGATTTGAGGGGAATTTTATCTCTTCGGGCCTGAGAAAAAGAAGGTCCTGGTGAGTAGCGAACGTGCTTGAGTGGTCGTTTGCATCAAATTCACAAATTGTGACTAGACAACATCCTCAAAATATGTGTCTTGAATCATGAAAGACAAGATATCCAGTGGGAATGCCACAGTGGAGTTGTGGGAGAGCATGTTGGAGGTAAAGCTATTGCGCATAAGATACTTCAAATTGGATTATGGTGGGATATGTTATTTAAAGATGCTAAAGAATATGCTAGATCTTGTGACACCTTCCAAAGAATAGGAAAGCCATCACGCAGAGATGAATTACCCCTTCATCTAGTGAGAGCACTTCAAGAATTCAAGAAGTGGGATGTTGACTTTATTGGACTGATCAACCCCCCTTCTAATTACTAAAAGGCCAAATACATCACTACCGCAACAAATTATCTCACAAGATGGGCTGAAGCAGAGACAGTTTGAGACTATTCAACAGATACAACTGCTAGATTCATCTTTGAAAATGTTATTACTCGGTTTGGATGCCCTAGACGTTTGACGAGTCATCAAGGTAGTCACTTTATCAACAACACTATTACAACATTGACAACATAATTCCTTATACAACACCATAAGAGAAGTCCCTATCATCCACAAGCTAATGATACAGTGGAGGCATTCAATAAAATTCTAGAAAGAGGATTTACAAAAGTATGTTGGGCAAACAGGGAAGATTGAGATGACAGAGATCCAGCAGTCTTGTGGGCTTACAGGACTACCAGGAAGAATCTACATAGGTATAGTCCATTTCAGTTGATTTATGGGAAAGAAGTTGTTCTACCTGCAGAGTTTATCACCTCTAGTCTCTATATAGCACAAGCTACACACATGATAGATGATGAATCAGATGCGCAGAGGATTGTAGACTTGCAAAAGCATGAGGAAGCAAGATTTCCAGCATATTTTCATCACTCAATTGAGAAAGCGAGATAGAAATCTTTGCTTGACAGGCACATTAAGTCCAAAATATTTACAAAGGGGATAAGGTACTACTCTACGACAACCAGTATAAAAATAATCCAGGAAAGGTGCACATGCATTGGTTGGGTCCATTTATAGTTGTGGAAATCCAACACTCTAGTGCAGTCAAGCTAGCACAACTGGATGGTATCCTTCAACTAGTTTGGGTGAATGGAACTCGCATGAAACCCTACATTTTTCATGCTTGAGCCAAAGGACTATTGCTTCAGCCCAAGGGAGCATGTACAATAGTTAGATTTTAATTTTCTGTAATTTATTTAATTCAATTAATAATGTCAGAAAGTGCATAGTTGTGCCATGAAATATGTTTGTTTTTCAGTCTAAGTGTTGCCTCTATGTAGAAAATATTCTTTGGCCACCCAGATTCAGAAGAGCCACCATTACATTGAATGAAGTCATTAAACATGATTTGGACCCCCATTTTTGTCGTAGGGAGCCGAATCCGAACTGTATCATGACCCATGTGACATATGTTTCCCGTCTAGTCATGCCCTTTATGGTAGCTCTAGTAACTCGTCGAAACTTTACGTCAAGCCATAAATATGTGATACACGTATATGCCATCGATATCCCCATCCATATTCTCAACCATTGAAACGGAAATCCCCCTCAGTTTTACCACATCCTTGTCAGTCTGTTCATTAGAATTTAGGATCACCCTATAGATCTTACCCTGTTATAGGTCTCATCGGACACCTAAGCCTAAGATTGTGTTTATGGCCTAATGATGAGGGCCTTTATGAGTGACTACATAGTTTTCCAGTTATCAAGTTTATAAGATCTCGTGAACTCGAGGACTGAGACTCACTGTTTGTTGTTATCTACCCTCTGGTTTTGAATTATCTACACCCGAGCATTCTCTGAGAATTTTTTCTCTCCCCAGTCGTAACCCTAACCCCAACTCACCAATTTTACCAGCACTTTAAAGCTAGCATGTCGAGAGAAATAGGAGGCCAGACTTTGGCTCCCAAATAAGAAATTCAAAATGAGTCGTATGATCCTAGGATCGAGATCATAGGCGATGCCAAGAGGAATATCAAGCAAGTAAAACTCCTGGACCTTGACTGATGGACCAAGTATCGTTTCCACAGATGAATATTAGCCTATTATGGGACATCGCTCTAGATGCAATGGGAGGCATGCAATTTGTCCTAAAACTAGAATTCATCAACCTATTTAATTCCACAATTATGCACCTTGGGGATTTACCGGTCTTTGGGACCACTGGTGAGGTTGCGCGGTGCACAAAATTTCTCATCAGTCGATTGCATGACATGAGCCTATGCATCAACTGAAGATATCTAATTCATGCAGAAAAAATACACCATCTCACCAGATTATCCCTCGATGGTGAGGATGTTTCCAAAGGATTTCAAGCCTCAAGCAATCAAGGGAAAAGGAAGGGAGAAGTCATCTTATATGAGAAATTCCAAACTCATAGAGGAGGGCGCACGAAAAATATTGAGCTAATTATTCCAGAAATGGTCTGGACAGCCTGCTATGTCATTGTGAGTAATTTCATGCGCTTCTACTATAAGGGATAATGCACCTTATATTCTGTTTCTGTAGCAGACTTCTACGCAAATGGAGTTGTGTTCAACTAGTGCAAGTACCTACTAGAGGAACTCCTAGTTTCTTGTGAGGAAGATCAGGAGAAAGGATGAAATTTTACATACAGATACCTATTAGTAGCATTTGAAATGTGAAAATGGGGGCCACCCATAGGAAGACAGTTGGCACCGGTAGAAAAAGGTCTCCTTTCAAAAAAATTTCAACCATGGCATGCAAGGGAGGATCAACAGAAGCTGGAGTTCAACAACGCGACCTTTTTAAAGTGGTACAATCAACTAATTGATGAAACTCATCGGTGGTGAATACCATAGGAACTATTTAATCTCAACACTCAGAACATCGCATTTGGCCTAAACTGCCACAATACCCATGTCTAGACGAGGCACACGAGGCCCAAAGAATTCTTCTCAAGCTTGCTACCTTTCTACCTTGATGAGGAAGCATTTGAAAAAGAGGTCATGTCATGGAACGAAATCAAGCACAACCATCACAAGTCAAGTATGCACTACCTTATGCCACCAAATATTTTGAAGAAAAGGGAGCAATCCGAGGAAGGAGGACCAAGTTCCAACACAGTGGAGGTGAAATAGAGAGCTCAAATGACAACAAAATCATAAGAAGATGAGGAAGAGAAACCTATGGAGTAAAAGAAGAGGACATTTCCAGTATTTCCATAGCTCCAAGAATAGGCAATGCTATTAGGGAAGGATGCCAATGAAATCCTAGCTGCTACGTTTATAGGGGATGTCTCAATAAAAAAAACCCAAACATGTATTTACCCTGTAAAGGTCTTGAACCCACAAATAATATCCATGGTTGTACCTCATACTAAAAAAGTCGCTCGTGCTTCCTAGACTCTAATTAACATCACATATGACACTGATCCGGATGCCAACACATTCTCAACTATCATTACTAAGTAGGCCCCATCGCCACCACAAGATACCATTGTTCCCTCCGAACCCACATCCCTCGAGTCAATGCAATTGGATATCCCCGACCCTTTCGAGAACGTATAAGAACCCATAACCTTGACCACCAAATCCTTGAGAGAGCTAGTTTCTCTAGCGATACCCATTTCGGTCACTCTTCCTTGAAAAGAAAATTAGCAACAAGAAATCCCCCAAGTTACTCCATAATCACAAGTTCCCATCACAATAGTCAGTGTTGAGATCCCAATTCTCATAAGCGAGACTCCAAAAGTTTTGTTACATGAAGAGACAGGAACACATATGGTTTAGACAGAACCCCAAACAACATTTGGACAGACCCCAACATCCCTGAAAGAACAACTAGAGGTAGTACTCTAGAATTCACAGCAGTGTGCATAACTGTTACAACTTTTCCTGGAAAAGACATAGGTTCTCCCTCTACCTCCAACGGCTCTGAAGACTAGACTTGCACATCAACTGCAAGGTCCATCCCTAGGGGAATAAGAAGTGGAGATACCCTCAGAACACTCGATGTCTAGGGGACTTCGACTACAAGTTTGATTACCCATCGACGTCACTACTACATCTCACGAAATCAATCAGTTGTCGACACTATAGCGAGTGGGCTTAATCAGAGCCTCAACTGAGCAATTGGAGAAGAGGATCCAACAGGAAGAAAGTAAAGGTGAATTCTGGAAGCAAGAAGGACTTCTAGTGTAGACATAAAGAACGCAAGAGGAATATTTAAATATTCAGGCATAACAAAATGTAGATAAGTTAAAGGAAAAATTAACATAAGATTCGAAAACGATCAGAAAGACAACACCTCAGCTGCCATAATCTAGCGCAACAAGTGAGCCTGCGGAACAGATCGAATTAATTTAGGTATCCTGGCTTGAGTTGGAAAAGAGAGTGGAATATCTCGAAGTACAATTGTGGGACATTAAGTGAGAATCCGAACTACAACCCAAGAAGTTACAAGAGAAACTGGAAAAAGTGGTTTTGGAAGGAAACAATGCAAGAGTAACCTTGCATAAAAGGACTGCAGAGTGCACAACAATTTTCAAATAGGTTAGCGATTAGATGGGAATTATTTCGAGGCACAACAAAACATTGGAGGACCTGCTCTTTAATATCCAATTGCTCAATAAAGAAGAAACCAACAACCTAGATCCGCTCGAACAACCAACAAAATTTGACAAGATCTAGCAGGCGGACAATGATCTGAATGCACTGTTTGAAGCTCAAACAATGGCTAAGAAATAACTAAGAGAATTTTGACCCATAGTCCAGACAACTTATCTACATATGCACCTAGTGGAAGCCATAGATGAATTAGAATGGAACTCTCTAGTTGCATCCAAGAAAAAAGAATGCATTACAGACACCACCCAACAATTTGTTGTTGAAGCTTCACTACTTGCCATAAAGTGGCAGGACAAAGTGGAGAACTTCCAAGAAGTTGGGAAAAGAGCCCTAGAACTAGTACCTAAGTTGGGCCCTCTGTTTGAAGAAGCCAAAGAAGAAACCAATCAAGTGGGAAGTGGAAGCAACTTAGAAACAAAAGATAAAGGTAAACAACAGGCCAATCAAGAGACCACGGAAGAGCCGAAGATTTGACTATGGATGAGTCAAGGATTGTGGTTGGATCTTATTGGGCCCTTCATTTTGATGAATAGAAGTTGTGCAAGTTATGTTGCAGCTTCATTTTGGTGAACAAAAGTTGAGCAAGCTGATGAGGATTTGGACAATGGACTAAAGGAAGAAACAAAAAGCGGTTGGAAGGACAATGCAACATCAATTTTGAAGAAAGAAGTTGCAACAAGATCAAGAAGAGGAGAGAACTCTCGGGTTCTCAACTAACAAACCTATATCGGATTAGATATATGAGATCGATATGATTGTAATAGGTTAATGAAATTCTAATGAAGGGCTAGTGAAACTCTAAGGATGGGTGACTAAATGAATGTAATGATATTGAGTCTAAGTCGGAGTCTAGTTTACTCATAGTGGTTAGTTGAGTTGAATCTTGAGATCTGGGTAAGAACCAAACTGTCAATCGATATTTTTGTAGTGAACTCAATATTATGTTGTTTTTTTTCCTAGTTAGCTCCTTTTGTATGCTTTTTTGTTCATTCTTTTACCAAGCCAAGGTTAGAGTATGCTCCCAAGCCTCCATAATGGTTTCCTATCATAGTTTCTTTTTCTACTAGTCTTTCTTTCATCATTATATCTTCTTGATTCTTTATCATTAATTCCATAGTATCCTCAATCTACTCGTCTCACTTGTCTTTTTCTTTTTCCATGCCTTTCTCTGTTATTGTAGTTGTTCTTAGGTTTAAATTGATTTGTACCAATGTCCTAAGCTATTTGTTTATTTCCACTTGGGCCTCCAATCGTTCAATCTTACTATACAATTCTTTGTTTTATGTTTTTGCATTGCTTTATTAAATAGTATGTCTAATGCAATTTTCTTTTTAACTTATTCAATAATTTATCTTTTTTTGAACTGCATCATTATCTCAAATTATTTTTCCATTCAAGATTCTTATATTTTCTTCCTCTTTCTTACATTTCCTCCTGTCTTCTTTCCTAAATGCCTCCTTTTCTTACTAGCTATGTAACTTCTACTTCTTCTCTTTATATAGGTGAATATCTTTTTTCTATCTAAAAAGATTTATTTTGTAAACTAGGACATAAATAATTTATCTCTTCTAGTCCTCTTATAATTGTTTCTAAGTTAACCTTTGCCACCTCGTTATCTAATATTGATGAAGGATTTCTTGTTTCCCTAGCTTCACCTTTTATGTGTTTAGGTTTCTTTTTAACGGGCCTAAGTGTTCATAGCTTTATTAATGCAGATGAAATTGTGTATAATCTTTCTTCATTCTCCTCTTCTACTTCATTATTTCTCAATGTTATAATCACATCCTTATTTACTATTTTTAAATTTTTCTAAAACTAAAAATGGTAAAAATGGTTGAGTTTAATTTCTTCGACTCTATATAAATAGGCTTAAAATTTTTAGTCAACTTTTCAATAATACTCAACTTATATGATTTCCCATGTACTCCATCCTTATAACACCTCTTCTACTTCATTGTTTCTCAATTTTATAATCACATCCTTATTTACTATTTTTAAATTTATCTAAAACTAAAAATGGTAAAAATGGTTGAGTTTAGTTTCTTCGACTCTATAAATAGGCTTAAAAATTTTAATCAACTTTTCAATAATACTCAACTTATATGATTTTCCATGTACTCCATGCTTATAAAACACTCTTGTAAAGTTAAATCGAATTTGAATGTACACATTGAGAAGCATCGTTCTCCTCATGCGTTTTCTAACCTTCCATCTCTTGCACCCAACCGAGTTACATTATTAAATTATTTGTTAAACATAAAGATAGGGTATATTTTATTGTCATTCCCGTGCTTGGCATAAGCTTTTCAAAATTTTATCATCTCAATGTCATCTATGAGAACAATATACTAATCACTTAATCCAAATTTACAACGATCATTGATTTGATGTAACAAGGTCATAATATGTGGTTACTTATTTACCTTATAATTAATAATTTAAGATTTTAATATCAAATGACACTATTGAATTCTTTAAATTGTGTAACATAAGAATATAATTAATGGAATACAAGTCTATATCATCCCATCATACCACAAGTTCAACAAAGCTAGTTTGATACATTACTCTTTTTAGTTCTATAGTCTAATTTCAGATAACGCTGCATAGCAAATTCATTATTTTTTTTTTAAATAAAAAGAGGTAATTCCTAATAATGATCTATTACTGTACAAAATTGATACATGTCACTGGCTTGCCACCTATTTCGCCAAACTAGTGGAAACCGAAATAGGTGGCCACCTATTATGCTTTCGGCCAAAAATGGGTGTCTGTCACTTGCCCTGCTAATTGGAAACCATAGCAGATGGCAAATGGTAGTGCTGACATAACTGTCTGTGTAAACTAAGCATACTAATCAAATATGAAAATTAAATCTAGGCAAGAAATGAACAGAGTACCAGACCAGGTTGAAAAGAAAAAAAGCTCCATCACCGGGTTAGTGAGGCTCAGAGAACTGTCCAGATTTAGACATTAGAGGGGTTGTGAGAACCATAGAACCTATCATCCAGATCACCACTATGTAGGATGCCATCGTTGGGATGGAACACGAAGTGTTGCACGTAGGTCGGGCACCTCTGCTTGGTTGGTGCATTCAAAAATTCATCGAACAACATGTCAATGCAGCTGCTGATGAGCGCGTCTTGATAGAGTTGGTTCACCATATGGCTTATGATGTCAAAGATAAGCTCCAGATGCTCCAGGCTGAAGAGGTTGGGTGGAGTCTGGTCGCATTCCTCAACTGTGTTTAGCAGTGGAGGATCCACGGTGGGGAACTCCTCCTGAATAATCCATGTGGCACCCTCCATGCTCATTGTTGTTCCTATACCATCCCCACTAGTGCTGGGGCAAATGTGCATATCTGGGACCGTGTGGAGGAATTCCTCTGGGAATTCCTCCTGAACAATGCGAGTGTTGGCATCCATGGTCGCCTATGTACTTGTAACAACCAAACTGGTGTTGAGGCACAAGTATTCATCTAGGACCTTGTAGAGGAGGAATTCCAGTGGAACCTGAATTGGTTCCTCTGGGAATTATTCCTCCATGAAGGCCATTGGAGGAGTATGAGGCTGCACAATTCATCGAGTCCAAGAAATTGACAGAGCTCGCTCCAAATTATGTAGACATCTTTGAGTGGCGGCACGACTCTACCAGTCAAGACCTCACCTGGGCTTCCCTCTCTCTCTTGGCATGGTGGATCCTAGGGGGCAAAGAACCACCTGGAACAACACCAAGAGAACTGACTGTGCCAAAACCAAATTCTCGGGCAGAGCGAGGCGACAAAACACAAAGGCGAAGTGTTGAATTCCATGGTCAGGCTGGATAGTTAACCAAGGGGAAGACATGACCTCTATGCTACCACCTGTACTAAGCATCCCACCCCTGCCATTAGTCCTCTAGGCCTCCATTACTATGATGTGGGGGAGTTGTCCTCCCTTCCTATCCAAGATTTTATGGTCGCCCTCCATCCAAGAATGGGGTGTGGGATGGCGGCCGGCCATATTTATGGATGATTTCATGGGAGGGTTGTGTGGCCTCTCTTAGGCTATGTGGCACGCCATCTGACGTAGGATAGTCTCTTCGGGCGAGATCCAGAAAACATGATAATAGCATGGTCGGTGGAGATATTTGAGAGTTCCATTAGATTATCTCTTCCTTTGAGTCCACTCCCTCATTGGCCAGACAGTCTGCAATTTTGTTGGCATCTCTTTTCACATGGGATGGGATAAGAATTAGATAGGGTTGGAGGAGGTACTTGAAGTCTTCCAACATTCCTAGTAATCTACAGTTGGGTGAGATTTCTGAGGGGTGTGAACCATGCATGATTTTGGAGATGAGCTGGATGATGATCTAGGAATCCCTTTCCACTATGAGCTGGAAGTTGTTGTGACATATTGCTAACTTGACCCCCCTAAGTAGGCTCCAGAGTTCTGCAACATTGTTTGTATTGAGTCCCAAATATCCTGCTACGAAGTGTATAATTCTCCCCTTGTTATCTCTTAGAATCTCACCAAAACCAATGACCCCAGATTACCCTTTGAAGAACCATCCAAGTTTAGTTTAACAAAACTAGGGGAGAGGGGACCAAGTTCTCAGACTACGACCAATTTTAGTAGTGCAGGTATAATTATTTATCGAATCATTGGTGAGGTTTAGCTACCAGGCCTGGAAGATGTGACATTCCACGAGATTTCACTTGAGATCCTCTTGGGTCCAGTGTTTGACTCTGATCGTTTCCCATATTAGGTTTATGATCCTTTCCCAGGTTGAGTGAGGGGGGGAGGGAATGGATCGAAAAATTCTTTTATTTCGTTCTTTCCAAATTTGCCAAACTGTGAAGCTTGGTATTAGCTTCTAGATGTTGTCTAAAATTGAATTTTGATAGGAGATTTAATCCTAATTTTCAATGGTGCTTATGATGTTGGCTCAGTTCCTGTTGGAGCGACGCATTAGTTGTGCTACCATGTCCCAGATGGCCTCACTGTGGCTGCAATGGTTTAGTAAGTGATCCATTGTCTCTTCCTGTTGTTGACAGAGGGGACAGATTGAAGGGCCTACAAACCCTCATTTTTGAAGGTTTTCCCAAATGAGTATGTGGTTTTGGAAAATTAACCAAAGAAAAATCGAGACTTTTGGCCAGAATTTTGGATTCCATATTTTTCTCCAAATGTGATCCTTCGGTTTCCCTTGGTGGTTTTGCTGGAGATGATATGCTTGTTTGACTGAGAAGTTCCCTACTGATGAATGGCCCCATCTAAGGATGTTTGGTCCTTCCCCAATGTGGATTTTACGTTGATTTGCAGAGTCCCACCAGGCCTGCAGGTCTATTTCTACTTATAGGTGTAATTCATGGGGTTCATTTTTCCATCTGCGCTAGGGGTATTGCAGAGATTTTTCCTTCCATAGGTCCTTTACGTGTAGAGTGTCCCTTGTTTTCATTTGTTGATAGAGGGGGCTGAGATTTTCTATGGACATTAGGGGTGGTTGTTGCTGCCAGGAGTCTTTCCAAAACATGGAGTGTTCTCCATTTCAAATATCCCAGAAATCATGCTTCTGTATGAGTGATTTATTGCTCCAAGCTATGTTCCATATATTTGATCCATGGATCCGATCATTAAATCTGATTAGAAGCTCCTCTTTCATATTGGGCATGTATTTCCGTTTCTAGATTCTTGCCCATAGTTCTGTGAGTTTATTAAGCCAGTGCCACTAAAGTTTGTCCCCCATTACTTGATTGAGTTTTCCTGGATCTCTGAGGTCGAGTGCCCCTAATGAGTTGGGCCTGTAGATTTTATCCCATCCCACTAGTTCCCATTTTTTGTTCGGATGGTGACCATGCCACATGAAGCTACGCTGGAGACTTCTGATAGCTCTAATGATAGAATGGCAAGCTACTAGAGAGTTGTAGAGGTAAGTCGGTAGGGCTTCGAGTACATACTTTAGAAGAACCAGGTGGGAAGAAAGATTAAGTGATCTAAAGGTCTAGTTACTGAACCTATTAGAGATATAAAGCAGTAGGTTGTCCCAAGAAATGTTACATGTAGCCTCTCCCTTTAGGGGACACCTAGATAATTGGAAGGAAGGGAACTCTTGGGGATGCCCAGAAGTCTAGAGATGTGGTTATGAATTGCCACTTGGGTATTGAAGAAGTAGAGCTGTGACTTGCCAAGGTTTAAGGAAGTTCTTGAAGCTTTGGCAAAGTCAGTGAGGATGATCTTGAGCTTCTTAGCCTCCTAGGCAGTTGGGGTGTTCAACAAAAGGGTTTCATCGACAAATTGGTTGTGGGAGGGGGATGGCTGGAGATTGTGGAGAGGTAGGCCTTTGAGAGAGACATCCTACTGAGGCTTTGATGTAGCGCCCTAAGCCTTCTGTCATTATGACAAAAAGGAAGGAGGAGAGGGAATCCCCTTGTCGTATGCCACGGGAGGGAGAAAATGGTTGGGAGGGCACTGCGTTGACAAGGGTGGAGAAGAAGGCTAAGGAAGTGAGATGAATGAACCAGACCACCCAGAGATTATCAAATCCAAAGGCTTAAAGGAGGGAGCTCATGTATTTCTAGATTATTCTGTGAAAATCCTTAGAGAGGTCGAGCTTGATGAGCATACCTGGGGTTCTCGTTGATTTAAGCGAGTGAATGACCCCGTGAGCTAGGATGACATTGTCCATGATTTTCCTTCCCTCCACATATATTGGTTTCTCTTTGGATATGATGTATGGAAAAATCAGTTTGAGTCGTAGGGAAATGACTTTAGTGATGATTTTGTAGATTACATTGCAAAGTGATATTGGTTGAAATTGCTTAGGATGCATAACCATTTCTTCCTTTAGACTGAGAGTGAGGAAGGTTGCATTGAAGGTTGATAGAACTTGCCCTGAAGTTCTGGATTCCTAAACTACTTTCCAGACTTCTTTCCAGATCAATGACCAACAATAGTGGAAGAAGTCTGGTGTGAAGCCATCCAGCCCTGGGGGTTTTCCAGGGGGAATCTCTTTGACTGCTTGATCCACTTCCACTTGTGTAATTGTCGTGGTAAGTGCTTAATGTTTTTCTTGTGTGACTAGGGAGGGAATGTGCCTTGTGATCTTAAAAATAGCGGGCCTTAGGTCTTCTATGGGCTCAGTTAGAAGATCTTTATAGTAGTTTGTCAATTCCTTTGCTATGCTTGTGTGATCTTGGATGGGGTTGCCCTGGTTGTCTTCTAGTTGAGTGATTTTGTTTATGTATCTTATGTACACCATGGATCTCTAGAAGAACTTGGTGTTCTTTTCACCTTCCTTGATCCGTTGTACTCTAGATTTCATCCTCTAGATTATTTCCTCTTGTTCTTATCGCTCTTCCAGTTCTACGCAGAGCTACCCTTCCTCCATTATTAAGGTTGTCGTTCTTTCTCCTGTAATGAATACCTTTTGCATTCCTTCCAGGCGTTGCTCAATTTCTTGTTTCCTCTATAAAATGTTTCCAAATACATTCTTGTTCCAACTCTTTAGTTGTGCCATGGGTTCCAAATGATTTCAAGGCCCCCCACGACCCCATTTGACTCTGTATGAGTGGAGTTACAGGTCCTCCAATAACACCGAAATATGTCCTTCGCTTCATCCCCGACACATTTTGTTTCTTGTAAAAGGAGAATGTATGGATTCAATACACGAATGTTGTCTCAAAGAGTCCTTTGTTTGAATCTTCCATTAAGCCCTCTTATATTCCATGTTATAATCTTCATCATGATGATTTGTGGGGTGGATGGAGATACCCTTCTGTGAGTCTCTAGATCTTCCCTGAGTTTAGCATGTAGTTCCCTACTTCCTTGATGAGTTGATGTGCGGATTTGCGACCTCGACACTTTCTTTCATGGAAGGTATGTTTGAGTTTAGTGGCTAGGTCTAAGGAGATCCCCATTCTTGAGGTGGATCTTGTGGTAGAGTTAATGCAAACTTTATGCACCTTTCTGAGTTGTTCTACTGGGATGGTTTGCAGTTCCTTTCTGTTGAAGGCCTCCTCTAGTTTCCTTAGATATATATCAGCCAGATCTAGTTCATCTAGTTGCACTAAAGTATCCCCCCCATCCTCTAGCTTGTCCATAGTCTGCTAGGTTGCTGGGATTGTTTCTTGATGATGTTCTTTGGTTGATTTTTTTTTATGTTTGGTTTTTCCCTTTTCCTTGTCCTAGTTGTCTTTGTTGTGTGTATTTCCTACCTCCTCTTCCTTCGAAAGTTGGTTGAGAATGCATAAGGAGTTTCTGGTGGGGATCTTCTGAGTGCTTTCTTGATTTTTTTTTCTGGGGGGTTTCTTTTTTTTGCGTGTAACTGTAGTATAACCATCTTTTTTCTCCCCCTCCCCTGCTTTTGGGTTCTAGGCATTCAAGGGACAATCACAGAAGAGGTGATCGTGCTCGTGGCATTTTTTGCAGTGGAAAGGAATATGCTCATAGTCAATTGTCTGATTCCAGTCTTCATCCTAATATTCTAGGGTTACTGAGCCTGATAAAGCCTTCGATATGTCCATGTAAACATATATTTGAGCATATAAAGTGTATTTACTTTTCTTTATGGCCTCAGATTATTTCATGTATCTTCCCACTGTGTTCCCTATTCCCATGAGCATTTCCTCCAGCTAGAATTCCTACGGTAGAGAATATAGCCTTATCCATACCGGTGCCATGGTGAAGTCTTCTTTCTCTGGGCTGAAATGGTTCGTTGAGAACCTGAGGAATAATGCAACAGAGTTGTAGAAATATGGCCTATTGTAAAAAATCATGTCCTTGTCTTCCAAACTATAAAGGATGATCATGAAAAACCCCTTTGAATTGAGTTGCACTTCGTAATCTCCCTTGGGGTTCCACCAGTCTTTGATCCACCTCATGAGGTCCTGTTCAGAAGGCCATAGGCCCATAAAATTATCGATGAGAGCATGCTCCCTCATGAACTGGGTGTGATCCCTAACCCTGGTTGAGCTAATGGTGTACCTTGGCGGTTTTTTCGATTGGGGAATACATTTCCCTGGTTCCCATCCACGAGATGCCTTTGGATGAGATGTACTCGACTTAACTTCCATTTCTTTACTAAATCCTTGTTCCTTGGCTAAGAGTTGATCTCGCAGGTGAGGTGGTGGTTCAAATGTAGGTCTCTTCACCCACAATCCTTCTCTGTCGTTTGTAGCTACACTTCTACAAGAGGGGGTTTCCGCCCCCGCCGCCCTTCTTGGTTCATCTTGTGAGATCAGTGGTGTCATCCTGGTGCATTAGAATGACCTTGGGTACGTCAGATCCGTCTCCAGGGGGGGTTCAACGCATACAGAGATAGATCTAGGGTTTTTGCTAGGGTTTTCCAGAAGTCATCCTCTTTTATGAAAAGGTTTTTGTAATGCCATAGCAATTTCATAATTAGTCATAGAAAATATTACTAATTTAGATTAAAAAAGTAATAAATATAAAGATGGAAATGGAAATTGAATCAAATAAATAAGGATTGTGGTATATATATATATATATATATATATATATATATATAATTGTTGATTGATTTCTTATTTCAATTCCAAGTTTGATTTTGTAGAATATGGATGATATTAAAATTATTGTTCAAGTTAAATTTAAGAAAAATCTATAATGTCATAAATAACTAGAGGATAAAAAAAAAATAAGATAGTATAAAGAGAGAGTTAACCCTAATATTGAAGATCAAAAGTATCTCTCTATGTTGGACAACCCCCAAAACACCATGGCATGAAAGAATATGTCATCTTTGTGACACCAAGAAGGTTGAAGTTGAAAAGCACTTTCTTCTAGAGTGTTGCCATGCATATACTAAAATTAGATTTCATACACTCTCCATATACTCAAATTAGATTTTCAAAATACCCACCTTCTTAAGCTTCTCCTAATGCTTTTTGAGTATCCAAATAACATGGTAAATAAATCAAAGTAATCTCTTACYTTTCTTAAGGTCAGATAGAATATAGTCATCACATATGTTTCATCTTTACATTTAAATTATTTTTATATACTAAATTTAATATTATTAAATATTTTTATTTTTGTTTATTAATTTTTAAATTAACTTATACATCTATCATCTGTTTTTTTTTTTTAAGAGATTAGAAGATTATGAAAAAAATCATTTTAGTTTATTAATTTTGAATATATCATTCAAATTAAATTCTAGCATTTTGAATTCTTTTAATCATCTAGAAAGTTTAATAAATTATATTGTTTCATAAATATTATAATGTTTTATAAATTTCTCTATAATAAATTTGAATGTTTAAATTTTAATTTTGCTTGAAATCTTGTGAAAATTGTTGAATTTGCATATTTAAGTGGTTAATTTTGTATAATTTGAATACCTCAAACTGAATCCACTCTTCCATTTAGAAATACAATTTAAATAACAAAAAAATTATATTTAATACAGATTTATAGTGCCCAATTCCAATTTAAAAAAATAAAACTTAAAAAATTTAAAAATAAAAAATTATAAAAAAAATCATTTTAGTTTATTATCTTTTAGATGAATTTAAATATATCATTCAAATTAAACTGTAGCATTTTGAATTTTTTTAATCATCCACAAAGTTTAATAAATTATATTGTTTTATAAATATTATAATGTTTTATAAATTTCTATAATAAATTTGAATTTTCAATAAATTTTAAATTAAAAAAAAAAATTATATCAAAATATTTAAAGTTTGATATTAGAATATCCAACGGTAATTTTGTTGAACGTTGACAATGGAAGGATGATCTCCTAAGTCCTTGGAACGTCGTCAATTTTGTTTTTTGCAAGCCTTTGTCTGATCGCTGCCAGAGTGTCAGGCAATCCAATGAGCTGCTCCCTGCAGTGCCTAGGTGGCAATTGTTTTGGAGAATAAACACGGATCCGTGCCTGCATTTAGGTTCATAGGAAAGCTTGCTGATGTATAGAAAGAATTATAGCATTATGTCCTTGAGGTTCTTCTAACGACAAGCCTGCAAAGAAATACATAAGCCTGTAATAAATCAATTTGAAAAATGCTTTCACCAGCAGTGGAATTTTTTTAAGAATAAAAATTGTGTAGAGTTTTTGAAACATTCAACTTTTTTTAGTGGACATTCCAGTCGTCATCATAAAAAACGTTCAACTTTATTAGTAGATACTCTATTCATCATCACTAGAAGAGAAACTCTATAACAATTAGAGTAAATATAGGAGAGATACTCGATCCTTGAAGTAAATATAGGAGAGAGACGCTATAGCCTAGGAGAGAGACTCTGTAGCAGTTGGCATTAGGTAAAGAGATTGTTTATAGCCTAGGAGAGAGACTCTATAGCAGTTGGTATTAGGTAAAGAGGTTGTTGATATTCAAAATAATAAATAATAAAATATAATAAATTAAAAAAAATAATTAACAATATTACATTAAACTAAATTAATGTTATGAAAAATATGAAAAATATTGATAAATAAAATTAAAAATAAATAATTAGGCTAAAGATTTATAGCGTAATAAGGTGTTTTCACATTAATCTCTTTCAATGAAGTATGAGTATATTGCTCACAGACTCAACTGATTAATCAGTGATGCGGTCTTTTGCCCTACTCCTATTTGAATATTTCCTTCACAGCTGTTAAAAATAACGAAGAAATTTAAATTCTGAAAATCAGAGAACCTACTTTTCACTAAATAGAATCAGAAGAAACAGATTGCAACAGTTTTCATGAAATGAAAGCCTGTGGGTAATAGAATTGCATGAGGATCATAAAAGGGATCTATGAGCATAAGCCTTTACACAGTTTCATGCATTTTAATCCCGGCACCAACGAATGGGGAGCGGTTGCTAAATAGCCACTTTGTCACCGAGAAAACCAGTCCATTTAAGAACATATGATCCTGTCTCTTTCAAATTTGATCCATGTTCAGTGGAGAGAATTTGAGAAGTTCTTAATAGATTAAGTTTTCATGTTTATTCCTTTATAATTTTCTAGGGCCAACCCATTTGTAAATAGGGTATCTAGAAACAGTTAACCAGTAGTTGAACCAGGCAGTAATGAAGATACTAAGAATACTAAGAAATATTATAGACCTTAATGAGCAGGACCAGTCAATGACATAACCAAAATAATAGATTAAATTTTCATGTTTATTCCTTTATAATTTTCTAGGCCCAACCCATTTGTAAATAGGGTATATAGAAACAGTTAACCAGTAGTTGAACCAAGCAGTAATTAAGATACTAAGAAATATTATAGACCTTAATGAGCAGGACCAGTCAATGACATAACCAAAATATAAAATGCTAAAGGGTATCATGCAATGCAAACAAAACTGCAATCTTGCAATGGTAATAATCAGTGTTGTATATATCTCCGATATATAAAGGGGAGGGCCATATATTCTATGGAATATATTAGGACACATTCAATATGTGGGGACAAATTGCTAAAATATCGTAATGGAATAAAAAAAAAAAGGTGGAAAAGTGCACATGAAACCATCACGATTTCCAGGTATGATCCAACCTTTTACTTTCATTTGTTTGAAGTTTGAAAGTTGTTTTTCTAGAGTTAAGTTAGGGTTTGCAATGTGTCTTTTTTTTTTGTTGTTTTTGAATGGAAGATTCAATCATTCTACATTCATCTAGCTTTCATTATTTAAGCTTTGTGTTATCATGTGTTTATTTTTCGTTTTTTTATGCCATAGGTTTAATATTTTCACCTAAACAAAATGCCCAAGGCATTGGATCCAATGTGGTTGTATGGTGAATCAGTAGAACTTCCCAATAGACAAATATTGACATGCAAACATTGCCACAAAAGAATATATGGAGGAAATATTTTCTTGAAATACACCTTGCCAAAATCACTGGGTTTGATGTGGAAATATGTCTAAATAGTAGCCCGAAAATTATGTGTATTTCAAACCTATCACTCATTGATATGTCTAATAAGAGGGATGCGGCAGAGGCTCGCAAAAAAGAACTTGAACTTGCAAATAGAAACACTTGAACAAGTGCCTCTGAGGGGGGACCAGTCCCACAATCCCACTCATGAGCCACAGGGCCATCAACTTCTATAGTCCGATCATGAACCTCACCTTTCTTTGTGCCGAGGTCAACACCTTGGGGCAACCTTCTATTAGGTTATTGATTAAAAGAAAAGAGACAAAGGAGGCCAACAACCTTTTGGCCAAATGTTTTCTTTGGAGTGATATACCTTTTAACATTGCCAATGACCCCCTCTACCATTCCATGTTTGAAGTTGCTGCAATTGTTGGCCCATGGTATAGGGGCCCTTCCTATCAAGATTTGAGAGGGGTCTCCTTCAAGGGGAAAAGGTTGATTTCACAGAAGGATTAGCTCAGCTCAGAGAAACATGGAAGACCACTGGATGCAGCATGATGTCACATGGGTGGATTGATGGGAAGGGCATGCCAATTCTAAACTTCCTTGTTAATTGTCCCAAGGTGTCAACGTTTATCAAAAGTGTTGATGCAAGTGCATATACAAAAGATGCAAAATTATTATGTGAGTTGCTGGATGGATTTATCTAAGAGATAGGCTGACAATATGTTGTCCAATTCATCATGGACAATACTGGTAATTATGTTACTGCTGGAAGGATGCTTATGGAGAGGTATCCATCCTTGTAAGGTAGTTCTTGTGTCACCCATTGGATTGGTTTGATGCTAGAGGACATGTGAAAACTTCTTTGGATCAAGGAAATCACTGACTTAGCTC
>JZKD02S1201322.1:22830-36153 GCA_000966675.3 Picea glauca
AGAGAGTTGGTGCATCTCGTGATAACACATTTCACCACCAACTTCATTTCTCTTCAGTCGCTCCTCAATAGTATGTTGGAGTTACAGAGAAATTTTATTTCTGATGAGAGGGATGCTTGTGTCTATAGAACCAAACAAGATGGGAAATCTATAGCCCAACTTGTGTGACATGACCAGAGATTCTCGAGTGGAGTAGAAGAGGTATGTACAATTAGTGAACCTTTGGTAAAGTTATTTTGATTGGTTGATGGTGAGAAGTCCGCAATGGAGGAGGCACCCGAGTGGTTGGAAGAGGAGCATGCAAATGATTTGAGGGAGGAGGCGACAATGAAGGAGGAGGAGGAGAATGATGTTCTACTTCCAGTGGATACATAGGAAGAGGAAGAGATTGATCTTCCAATACAGTCAATGCTGCCACCACCTCCACAGAGAGACACACCTGGAGTTGGACTTGGGTCTATTGGGACTTGGAGGAGGAAACACACTTTTCCTTCCTACTCATCCCAATCACTTACCACATCAGATGGAACATCTGGAGCAAGTGGAGCTTCCACTCCAAGCTCATCCCGAGTACCTCCATGACCATCGACTACTTCTAGAGGAAAAGTGGTGCCCTTTACCCGTAAAAATGGTAGAGCAGCACAACCTAGAGGGAATCAATGATTTGGATTCCTATGATCTATCATTTTCATTTTACTATGTACTATTTAGTATCTAGATGTTTCATGATGATTCATCTCATGAAACACATTTATTTTGATCATTTGATGTGATTTTGTATCATCCTATCAGAAACATATTTCAGAATTTTGAGTTTAGTAATGATATGTGACCATTTGACATCTTATGCATCTTATTTATTAGTTGTATTTTCATATTTATATAGTAATGTGTCTATTTGATATTATTGTTTCTTTACATGTTCCACATTTTTCCAGATATATATACAACATTGATAATAATTAAAAAAGATAATTAATTTTTATACACACAAAATTTCATTGCAGAAATTATTGGATATATATAAGCATTACCTTACTTAGACAACGTGTCAAGTGCATCCATTCTCGTTAATCTGGGGCTTTCCACCAACATCAGCTATTCCATCCTTTTCCTTTCTGCTTCGTCCAGTCTTCTCCTTTTATCTCTGATTTGCATATTTAATGCCGTCGTTATTAGTTTAAATGGCAGGAGTACGATTGACAACGTACGTGTTCTCTCTCTGCACTGTTATTTTCTGAGGACTACACTAACCCTACAATGAAGATTATATAACTTCCTAGCTCCATGGAGTCTCTTGTATGGGAAATGGAAGGATTTCATTGAAGAGCTCTGTGTGTACGTGTACTCTTCCCAACTGCATTTACATTTATCATATGGACACCAGTTACTCTCGGCTGGCTTCTCACCAATTAAAATAATCCCAAGAATCTCTTTTCAATTAAACCAATTTATACTGTACTTCAAAAACGATCAATTTTACATTTCCCTTGAGCTGACAACTAACTCAAACCCAAATACCACCGATCGAATTTGCCTGACGAGCATATTGACTTTTATTTGTGTTGATTCTTTCTCTGTATTCTATACATACTAGCTGTCCTGTCCAATTTTCACAAGCTCGTACTCAGTTCCCTCTGTGCGTGAAACTAGGAATCGTTGGTTATATTTGCATGTAGAAAATATGAATAACCAGATGTAAAGTCGGGTATGGGCAGGTGAGTGTGTAACACTGGCATCGGATATTTTTCTTAAACATTCAGAAATTAAGATACAAATGTCTAAAATATTTTTCTGCAACCTTAGATTTAGTTAAAGTTAGAGTTCATACTTAACCTTCTACCTATGCTAAAAAAAATGCAAAAGATTTAACTAGAAGTGATGGATTTATAAAAGATTGCAAAGGATAAAAGATTTAACTAGAAGTGATGGATTTATAAAAGATTGAAAGGATTTATCAAGCAGTGCTTGATTTATAAAGCAATGAATCTAAAAAAAAGTTTTTTTTCCAAACATTCATAAATTAAGATACAAATATTCAAAATCTCAAATATTTTTTGGAAAGTTAGAGTTCATACTTAACCTTCTACCTATGCTAAAAAAAATGCAAAAGATTTAACTAGAAGTGATGGATTTATAAAAGATTGCAAAGGATTTATGAAGCAATGCTTGATTTATAAAGCAATGAATCCAAAAAAAAATGTTTTTCCAAACATTCATACAAAAAAAATGTTTTTCTCCTATACAAATATTCAAACTCTCAAATATTTTTCTCCAAACTTTTATAGAAACCATGAAAGATTATTTAAAGTTAGAAACCATGAAAGATTAGTTTAAGTTAGAGTTCATATTTAACCTTCTACCTATTAAAAAAAATTCAAAAGATTTAGGTAGAAGTGATGGATTTATAAAAAAAATTACAAAAGCTTTATCAAATAGTGCTTGATATAGATTTAAGTTCATTGATATAAATAGTCATGGTTGTTTTTCCAAAGAAGATGTACCTCTCAACCGTACCCTTCAACCAAACAAAGTGTACTTTAGTTAACAAAAATATAAGTGAAGTGTAATTTAGTTAACAAAAATATAAGTGTGTAGGTTTTTATAATTAGTTATAATGTTACTTGATCTTTTATAAATTGTGTATAAAATTTTAAAACTTTCAAATTTTTGAGTAGACACTCCACCCATCATGAGAGACAAATAAATAATAAAAAGAGTGCTTTAGTGGATAAGTGGATATTTATTAGAGTACAGTCCAAACTTGTTCATTATTTAGTGTTGACTTCACCCAAATCTACTTGAACACTTTATTTAAGAAATATCCTTCCTTCACTCCTTAAATGAACTGAAAAAATATTACTCCAACTAAAAGTCATTGCCCCATTTGATTCTTTGAAAACTTCCCTTCCACCCAAATCTCCATTGACACTTTTTTTTTTCAAATTTTCGATACTTCAACGGAGAATTGAAGTAAAAGACTCCCTTCAACACATCAATGTTTTACACATGAACTCTTTTTTTAAGCTATACAACTCTTCATTAAGAGCTTTTGCTAGTGGATTTTTAGATGTAACTTATGAGGGTAGGGGTGGGGGATAATATTAAACAAAACATATTGTGTTTGTTTTCTCTAATATTATCCCCCACCCCCAAGCTTACCCTCACCCTCATATATGAGAGGTCACTTATGGGGGTAGGGATCGGGGATAATATTAAAGAAAATATATTATGTTTGTTTTCTCTAATATTACCCCCACCCTCATAAATAAAACATATTGTGTTTGTTTTTTCTAATATTACCCCCCACTCCCACCCTCATAAGGGTGGATGTTTGTTTTCTTTAATATTACCCCCCACCCTCATAAAGAAAGTATATTATGCTTGCTTTCTCTAATATTACCCACCACCCCCACCCTCATAAGGGTTGGGGGTAATATATGAGAAAACATATTATGTATGTTTTCTCTAATATTACCCCCACCCCCACCCTCAATATGAAGGTGGGCAGGGTGGGGGTGGGGGGTAATATATGAGAAAACATACATAATATGTTTACTCATATATTAACCCTATTGAGGGTGGGGGTGGGGAGTAATATATGAGAAAACATACATAATATGTTTTCTCTAATATTACCCCATATTAGAGAAAACATATTATGTATGTTTTCTAATATATTACCGAGGGTGGGGGTCGGTGTATTGAGGGTGGGGTTCAATAGTAATATATGAAAAAACATATATTGAGGGTGGGGGTGGGGGTGGGGGTCAGGGGTAATATATGAGAAAACATACATAATATGTTTTCTCTAATATTACACTCCACCCCCACCCTCATAGGGGTGGGGGGTAATATATGAGAAAACATACATAATGTGTTTTCTCTAATATTAACCCCCACCCCCACCCTCATATATCTTGAAGTACCCTCATATATGGGGGTGTGGGTGGAGGGTGGATGGTAATATATGAGAAAACATACATAATATGTTTTCTCTAATATTACCCCCAACCCTCACCCTCATATATCTTGAAGTACCCTCGTAATATGTTTTCTCATATATTACCCCCCACCCCCTTATGTATCTTTTCTCATATATTACCTCCTACCCCCATCGCCACCCTCATATATGAGGGTAATTCAAGATATATGAGGGTGAGGGTGGGGGATAATATTAGAGAAAACATACATAATATTACCCCTCACCCCCACCCTCATATATGAGGGTGAGGGTGGGGGTGAGGGCTAATATATGAAAAAACATACATATTATGTTTTCTTTAATATTACCCCACATCCTCAGCCTCATATATCTTCTTCAATGGACTTTTAAAGGTAAATACGTTTTCTCTAATATTTACCTCCACCTCCACCCTCCACCCTTCCTTATAAGTTTTATATGAGGGTGGCGGTGGAGGATAATGTATGAGAAAACATACATAATATGTTTTCTCTAATATTAACCCCACCCTCACCCTCATATATCTTGAAGTACCCTAATATATGGGGGTGGAGATGGAGGGTAATATATGAGAAAACATACAGGGTGGGGGGTAATATATGAAAAAACATACTATGTATGTTTTCTCATATATTACCCCCTACCCCCACCCTCATATATATTATTCAAGGGACTTTTCAAGGTAAATATGTTTTCTCTAATATTTACCTTCACCCCCACCCTCATATATTTTCTTCAAAGGACTTTTAAAGGTAACTTGCCTTCAATCTTATATGTCCTTCCTTATAAGTTTTATAGGAGGGTGAGGGTATGGGTGGGGATGAGGGTGAGGGTGAGGGATAATATATGAGAAAACATACATAATATGTTTTCTTTAATATTACCCGCCACCCTCACCCTCATATATCTTGAAGTACCCTCATATATGAGGGTTGGGGTACAGAATAATATATGAGAAAACATATTATGTACCCTCATAAATGAGGGTGGGGGTAGGGGGTAATATATGAGAAAACATACACAATATGTGTTCTCTAATATTACCCTCCACCCTCACCCTCATATATCCTCTTCAAGGGACTTTTAAAGGTAAATATGTTTTCTCTAATATGCACCTCCACCCCCACCCTCACCCTCACCATCACCCTCATATATATTCTTCAAAATAATTTTAGAGGTAACTTGCCTTCAAGCTTCCATGCCCTTCCTTATAAGTTTTACTTACTATTACAATTTTTTAAGAATTTTTTCACTTTCTCTAGGAAAAATTTCACTACCCTCAAGACCCTCTACTTCTCTTTCATGAATCAGATCTTTTATCTTTTATACCAACACCACGATACCATCCATAGAACCCCCTGCTTCTCTTTCATGAATCATCTCCTTTATCTTTTATACTGACACCTCGATACCATCCATACAACCATCATAACCCTAATTTTGATAAACACTTAGGTGCACACTACTCCTTCCTTAACTTTACAATTTGCTTCGTCCATAAATAACTTAATCAAACTATACCCACTCGTATCATACATACCCCCATTTTCTCTGTTCCTGATCAGCCCATCGTCAAGGATTCTAACTAGCCTCCCCTCTCCCAACCCAACAGTGTGGTTCTCACTCTTCACACGACACCAACCCTCAAACTAGGGTTCCATCTTGTTCATATTTAGTTTTTTTTTATTGTCGCCCCTACCTCCTACCCAAAAACGAAGATCCCCTAGTTGATTCTCACACACATGGTCATCAATCAATCCCCTTTCAAACCCTTCAACTCTTGCCCTCCACCCTAGCTCCTTTCCCCTATATCCTACTGCTATAGTGGGAAAACCCCTCTATGGACTACACCAAGGGTCTAAAGTGTAGGCAGAGCTAACCATCTAAAGTCTCCTACTTTTAATCACTATCCCAATGTTACCCCACAATCATACATAAAAGACAAGAGAGAGGGATCTAGTAGGCCTACCTTAAACTCCATGTCTAGTGTTGATTCCTTTGCTCTTGGATGTTTCCTGACTGCAAATATCCTCCCAAGGCTAACCTCCATTCATCAAAAGACAAACAAGAAACTACAAGCATGTATTCTACATATTTATTAGTGGGTTAGACATCATAAACAAGAAATGTAAACAAATCATATAACTTTAAGACATCATTTGGCACGACGAAAAAAGTACTTCTTTATATTAATCTCACAAGAAGTCACTTACAACATGAGACCGACACTGCTCCTCAAACTTGGTCCTGGGCTCCTCATCACCATGCACCAACTGTGTCCACGTCTTCTTCTCCTCTTCAGTTCTCTCTTAGAGAAATGGCAAGGGCTTTCCAATTGGGGAAAAGGGGGATTGATAAAATGGGCAATGTTTATTTGCTCTCGTGCTTCCCTCTTGCAGTGGGACCCCAACCCCTTCTTTTATAGGCCAAAAGGGATAGTAATGGTTGGGGTGACTAGTTATGGGCATTCAAATGGTTAAGTAACTAGTATCCTATGCAATTTTCCAGTTTTCATGATATTTTGTGGGTGTACGCAGGCTATAGTGGGTTATTAAGCATGTGTATGTGGGAAGTAGTGGTGCGGGGCATGTACAACTTCAAAGAAATGGTTTTTTGAAGAGCTTGTTCAGAGATGGCTTGGAAAAGATAGCAAGTTATATGGCCTGCTTCCAGGTATGAATGTCTGGTGCAATTTAGGGTTAGAACATATGCCCCCTAATGTGTGAGGTCAGAAGAGCATCTGATGGACGAAATACATTACAAAGTTTCACCATTGTATGACGTGAGTGAGCCCAGGGACCAAAGTTCAGGAAGTGTCATCTGCAAAAATAACAATTTGTCTCACCGAGGCGGGCATACCCATGCTCAGGATGAAATAAAATCATGGATGCCAATCAATTACACTGCAGATCCATGTCATATAACTATATAAAGTGTAGCCATGAGTAGTACACAACAAATCTACATCTTAAAAATCAAAAGATATATATGTATAGTATCCATCTTCAAGAAGCCAATGATGCTCGATGGCTGGAGATGAGGTCTTCAGAGCTCGAGCAACAACTTCAAAATATTCAAAACTTGGGTAGGAGTGTAATATGAGTGTACGAATTCACTACCTGGAGGTCTTCGACAGCTCATCGGGAACAGACAAGATGATCTTGATGATCAGGCATAGAACTTCATTGATTTTGAGCAAGGATTTGATTGGTCTTTTGGGGTGGTCGGGCATGAGGACAAGAGACAAACTGCAGAAGGGCCAACTCAAGTTTAGTAAGACTTCCCTTGGACAAAAGCACGAAAAAAGATGAGATTCAAGGAGCATGGCATTGACATAAGTTCATGATGCAGGAGGTAATGTGAACTCTCCAAATGTTTAGAAGGGTAACCAAATGGAGGAGGACACAACTCTATGTAGCGAGAACAACTTCTTAAGGTCATATTGAATCCTAGAGCTTTCCGAACAAACATAAGGATGTGCTTTGTCCAAGGGAGACTCATTGTGTTCTCAACAAAAAGAAAATACTTTTCCCTTCCTCTTTTTGGGGTATATTTGATTTTTTTGTCTTTTTCAATAATTGTGGAAAGTTTTGAAAAAGAATAAAGAATGCTACGTTACAAAGGAGGATCGAGTGTCACAGACATACTAATTCCAAGCGCAAGAAACACATTGATGCTCAGAGCAAGGGGACATATGCAAGAAAAGGGCACTCGGAAAAAATCCTCCATGGGTCAAGGTGTCAAGATGTAGAGGCAAAGTGCTACAAGGCTTGGGTATGAGGCATGATTTAGATGGTTCAGTTGAGAGCAACATGGATTCAACATTATGACAATGACGTAGGGATGCAGATGCAATTAATAAGACACAATGATAATGTCCTTCGATGTAATTTTTAACGAGCCAAGAGAAGGTAATCTCGACAGTTTTTCATTTTTAGAGAGACTGAAAAAGTGTAAAAGGAGACTCCACTGGGGTACCCTTTTCGAAGGTAGTCTAATCAGCTCGAAAAAGGGGTAAAGTAGCACTAAAAAGACGTCTATTCAAAACCATTTTAACGTGTGTGACAAAGACAAGATCACTCGACAATCTTTTCATATTTAAGGAGTCTGAAAAGAGCTTAACTATGGACTCCGTAAGGGATGTTCTTCTGGACCAATTTAACAAGTGTGAAGAAACAAGGTCACTCAACTATATTTTCAATTTTAGGGAGTCTAAAAAGAGCTTAACTATGAACTCTGTGGGGGTTCCTTTTTTGTAAGTTTTGTCCCTTAGGGCCGAAAAAGGGTTAAATATATACCTGAGAATACTCTTCTAGAGAACCGAGGCTCCTAGAGTATACCTTTGTTCGTACTTTTGACCATCGAAACTGAAAAAAGGGTAAACTATCGCCGGACAAACATGGCTTCAAATTTCAGTTTAGCGAGTGTGAAGGGAAACAAGATCGCTCGACAATATTTTCATGTTTAGAGGGTCTGAAAGGGGCTTAAAAGAAGACACGTTGTGTTTTGGTAGTCCTGAGGGTTAGATCAAGAGTGATAATAAAACATGCAAATGAGGCTCAAACTTGCAATCAGGAAAAACTAATAAGGACTCTCGAGCCTATAGTCATTAGTGATAGCATGGACACCAAAATGCAACCAGGATCTACCTAGGGAATCCATGTGAAGGTAGGATCTACCACTAAATCATGACATTTTTAGAGCAAGAGTGAGGGTTCTTTGTCGCAATTCAGTGGGATTGATCCTATGGAAAAGAGAAAAATACAACGAGGTGCAACAAGTCGAGGTGGAATCCTATCTTACATGCACAAAGTTGAAAAAATGACTTTTTACCAAAAGACCTTTAAAACAGAACCATATCTCAAAAAACTTCTCAATACCCAAAGTAACACTTATCATAACATCCCCTCAGAAACTCAAGAACCATAGTAAATGATTTTCAAGCTAGAAAAAATGGCAAAAGGGTCCAAAAAATGACAAAAAGGGGCCAAAAAAGTCTATAAATAGAAAGTTGGCACCTCATTATCAATATTAAAACACCCCTTTGTCGAAATAGCTGATTCCGGGAGCTTCAGTGGATGAAACAAACTTCCATTTGGACCAACTAAGTACATACTAACCTCTCTTTCATTTTCATTTTTCATTTTTCCATTTATTTTTGTTTTTTTTGGGGGGGTGTTGACCTTTAAAGAGGTCGGCCCTGCGTGTACACAGGTTTTCCAAGCACAGCCCACGTGTACACATGGGCAGAAGATAAGTTGCCCACATGTACACGCTACTTTCCCTAAGACAACCTGCATACACCCTTCAATAAGTGGGAAAAATTGAAAATGCAAGAGTTAACTCTCCATTGATTATTTTTTGCAGGATGTATGTGCATTGGAGAGAGAGGGAGCATGAGGAAAGTGATTTTTTGGTTTTCGAGGACCCTGCTACTATAGTTGTTTTTTCACAATGCAGGTTGTTAAAGTTCTTCTAGTGTCTGTTTATGAGGGCACGACCTAGGTTTCTAAATGCATTAATAGATTATTGGTATCCTGACGCAAAGGCATTCATGCTCAAGGGGCAGTCATTGAATCCAACAACTGAGGACATTTACTTCCTAACTGGTCTCTTAAGGAGAGGGGATCTAGTCAACTTGCGCACTTTTTTCCCTGGTCCGCACAACATTGAGGAGTTGATTGGACTCCATTGCGAGGCTGGTACTGAGAAAGTAGGTTCTCAGGTGCCTAAACATAAGATCAACAACCTATCACTCAAAGTGACAGTTCTACTTATTGGGTGGATCACTGGATCCACAGCTTTACATCAGGCTTCCCGGGTGCACATGCATTGTGCGGTATAGTGCTTAAATGCATGAATTTTTGATTGGAGTACCACCACGCTAGATTGTATGAAGAGACAACTAACAGAGTGTCGGATATGGGAGAACTAAAACTTCGGGTTTAGGACCATTTTGTGTTCTTTTTTCTTCGAGACGGTACCCAGTCTCAGTCCTTGAGAGACTATACGAGGGCACGAGGCCTCTCTCCCAGTGTTATGCAGATGGGAAGCACTGTTGCCATGACAGGGGGAAGGGAGGACCATCGAGGCTTTCGATGACAAGTTTTTTGACTGGTGGGCACAACAGATTCCTACAATAGAGGACTACCCCTATGCTGGGATCAGTTTTTCTAGGGATCCTGACATGCCTTTACCTCCTGGAGCAGAGCGAGAAGAGATGGGTAAGTTTTATTTTCAAAGTTATTTAATTTTTATGTCTTTTATATATATATATCATTTTTTTGTATACCATAGTATCTGACACTTATGTATCTGTTATGTACAGATGTGGGACCAATGCATACAACAAACTTCTCGAGGACTAGGTGACATCCTCGACCAGAGGTAGGACCAGCTGGAGTATCCAGACAAACAACAACAGTAGGGGGGCCTCCAGCCAAAGAGGTTGAGAGAGTATTGAGATGGGCAGAGCGGAATCTTACCACGCGTACTCGTACAGTCCCTATGGTGGAGATCGAGGATCTCACATCGTTGATGCAACCTCATGTAGTTGGGGTGCCATGGACCTGGGTCCAGATCTTCCGGCATTTGACGAAAACTGTTTCTCACTATGGCAGGGCGAACAGGCCCTGCCCATAGATAGGATAGACTACTTACGTGTCGAGAGCACATTGTGTATATTTTTGAGAGAATAAGCCCCATGGCTCTAACTAGACATATTTTTGAGGTGCTTGTGCCCACCCATGTACTCTGATATTTTTTGATATATATATGGATATTTTTCATCTTTTCATGTCTTATGGATTACATCTATTTTACAAATGTATTTACATGTGCATTTTTGTGTTGTTTCTTACATGTGTGCAATATGTCAATCTAATACATGATTAGATAGGGTATATGTGATTTTATTCAATATCCTATGAACATGGATATATGCAATGTAATCAAAGCTTCGTTCTAAGAGACGTACCCTAAGGAACCATTGGTGTAGTGTAGGATCGTAAACGCAGTAAACCCCATTTAACTGAGACACAACCAGTTGAGCATCTAAGTAGACCTAGAGGTGAGAGATACCATGTGATAAAGCATCACGAAGAAACTCTAAGACTGCGTTGTATTCGGCAACATTGTTTGTGGCGTCACTTAAACATATACCTCCTGAAGATAGCAACTGGCCCTGAGGTGTGAAAATCACCCAAGATGTGGAAGAAAGCCTCCAAGTGTGCCAGCTAGCGCCATCCACGAACCCAACAAACACCTCTGATTCACTTGACATATGTCACAGTGAAAAAGATGACATAAAGAATTACACATCCATAAAACAAAAAGATGAAAACTAAAAAGAGAATGTAGAGGACTATACATATGTTATAAGAAGTCACCCAAGGCGACCCACATATGAGTAATACTTCTTGAGGTAGATCCCATTTCTAGGCTCCACCAAAGAATTTTCCTCAAAGTCCACCAGATGATAAGCACCCTTCTTTAGAACCTCCTTCACAATGAAAGGTCTGAACCACATGGGTTTGAACTTGCTTGCCCCCAAAGGGACCTTATCTTAGTCATAGACTAGGACAAGGTCGCCTTCAAAGAAAATCCAAGGATGGACAGACCGATCATACTGACACTTGAATTTTTTTTTGTGAGCCTCGTTAGCCAAGGATGCATCCTGATGCTACTCATTGAGCTACTCAAGATATAATAAACGCTCTTCAAGCGGTGAAGTGTCTGGAAATAAATGTATTGCCAATTTTAGAGAGGGGATCTGACACTCTATAGGCAAGACTGCTTCCAGCCCGTAAACAAGTTGAAAGGGTGAGAAACTAATTGCAGTCTTAACAAACGTTTGGTAGGCCCTTAATGTTGAGTACAACATCAAATGATAATTTGACCTGGCCGAATTGATCGCTCACTGTAAAATAATCTTAATGGATTTATTCACATCTTCCACCTGACCATTCGCTTGTGGGTAGTAGGGTGATGAATGTTATTGCCTCGACCTAAGATTTGATGTTAACTTGGACATCATTTTGTTCTAAAAGTGACTGCCATGGTCAGTGACAATCTCTCTCGGGATGCCAAACCTTGCTATTATCTGGTTAAACAAAAAGAGAGTTGCAGTCTCGCCATCATCTTTAAATGTTGGCATAGCTTCGACCCACTTCGTGAAGTAGTGTACTTCTACAATGATATAATGGTGACCCCTTGCGGAAGGAGGGTTACATGTAGCGTAATCAATCCCCCACTTTGTGAAGGGACCAACTGTGATGATGGGAAACATGGGAGTAGGGTGTGCCCTCATCTTCCAAGAGAAGATCTGACACGAGTGGCACTTCTTGACCGATTCAACACAATCTTTGATTAATTTCAGCCAAAAGTAACCAACTCGTAGAATATTTTCGGTTTTTTCCAACCCAGACAAGTGACCGCTAGATGCTCTAGTGTGGAAATCGTTAAGCACGATTTTCGCTTCTTCATGAGTGAGACACCGACGAAGGATGCAATCTACACCTCGACGATACAGAGTGTCCTCGAGTACGAGATAGTTCTTGGCCTGATGGCGTATACGGTGATGCTCATCATGAGAAGCAAAGGTAGGGCACTTCAAAGTTAGGAGATAGACTAGTATATCTCCGTACCAGGGGTCCGAAGATGTGATCAGAAAAATGTCCCCTTTGATAGGTGACTCTTCGGGTATAACATCACCTGATCCGACCAAGAGTTATGAAATGAGTTCCGCAAAGACCAACAACTTTTTGGATTTTGCCGAAACAAAATCCAAATCAAATTCTTGGAGGATAACTATCCATCTACTGATCTTTCTGCCAATTACATGTCATGTTAGCACGTATTGAAATAGATTCACAACAATAATGACGGTGGTCTTGCGAAATAAGATGTAAGGACGGAACCATTGGACAGCATGAACTATTGCCAACGCAAGTTTTTCAATATGGGAATAATTGAGTTCTGGTCCGACCAAGCCTTGGCTTAGGTAATAAATCACATATTCTGAGGGAAAATCATCCTCCTGAACCAACACCATACCGATGGTCGATTCCGCAGCGGCCAAATATAATAAGAAATATTTATTATAATTGGGTGGTTGCAGCAAAGGGGTAGATGTGAGGGCACGTTTCAACGCTTTGAAAGAGCAGCGAGCAACTTCATCCCAATGAAAAGGAACGTCCTTATTTAGTAAATGCATAAAACCCTTTGTGATCTCGGCATAGTTTGCGATGAAATTCCATAAAAATTTCTTTTTTCCCTGTAGAGTCTGAAGCTGAGGGACTTTGCACGTGGGAGGCAACTGATCTATCACCTTAACCTTTAGAGGATTGACCATGATCCCT
>JZKD02S1201322.1:46226-58583 GCA_000966675.3 Picea glauca
AATTAATTAATTAAAGTGATTTAATTAATTAATTAATTATTAATAAAATGAAAGTCACTTTGGAGGGACAAGGTGAACCAAAAAGTATAAAAGGAAGGCAAGGGCCTCTACTCATTATTCATGTGTGATTATCTTTTGATATCTGGCTTTTAGCTAGTGAGCCCAACATTGGGGGTTTTGAGGGTTTTGACTTAACAAACCCTAGAGGACGATTCGGTGGTGAAATATTCCACCTACCTTTTCCTAAGTTTGGTCTCGGAGATGCAATACACTCCCACACCATTCTAGTTACAGATCTACTCAGTTGCAGGAGGGTTCTACAATAGTTTTATGTGCAGGTAGAGAGAGCGCACACCATTTGAGGGTTTCCAGCAAGGGGGGCGCACCATCCATTAAGGGAAGTTCATTGCAGGTGGTTGACATGGTTTTTGGAGATTCTATCACCTGGGTTCTTCTTGCAAGATCTTCACCATCATTCCTAGTGCTTTATGAGAGAGTTTTATGGTACAGATGCTTTGCTAGAGCATTGGGACGAATTGAAGAGAATGAGGGTGTTTTTGAGATTCAGATCTAGTCAGTTTGGAGAGGTTACACTTCAGATCTGACCCTGATACTTTACCTAGTGACTTGCAGTGTCCCAATCTATATTCCTGGGGATTTTCAGAGCATTTGGAGGCCTCCTTCATTAGGGCCAAATTATCTAGGGTTTCAGGCATCCAGGAGGGCGTAGTTTCATTAGCGGATAAAGCATTTGGAGGGGTTAGCCTTAGCATTTCGGCCTGAGACTTCAGGGAAGGGATCTTATCACCTTGATTTATCAGTTGGCAGAGTTTGGACTCATTTGGAGTCTTCCTTCAGTTGGGCCGAATTATTCAGGGTTTCAACCTTCTACTAGAGCATGGCATATTCCAGCTTGAGGGGTTTGGCACTTGGCATTGGTCTTCATCTCTTATCCAGCCTTTGGAGGCTTATTTTTTATTTTTGGGAGAATTTTGTAGCAGCTTGATTGTCTATCTTCTTTTCCATCTGTTGAGCATTCCAGATCGACATCTTCATTGCAGCAGGTTTCTCTATTTTATGAATAAAGCAATTTGAGATGTTTTGGCTTGTCTATCATATTGCATATGGTTGAGGTATGTTCCATGGTTGTATATTCTTGTTATTTTCTGCATACACACATATAAATACATCAATAAACCCTAAGGCCGAGATCAAGAGGCCATTTAGCAAGTAAACACATTTAAACAAATAGATCAGCAAACTGTTTGACGAAATACCACAACTAGAAAAGGTTTAAAAAGATACCAAAACCATGATGATCCTTGCATAATGGTTTGGGATCATTACAGTGGTATTAGAGCTTAAATCCTACAAACTTGAGGGGTTTTATGGATAGTTGGAAGGAAATGGATCGGATATCCTTTGAGATATCATATTTGGAGATCATGTATCACAGCCTTAGCGAGGAAACTAAGGCTATAATAACCTTCCCACAATATGAAACCTATAGAAATCCCCATTGCAACAAATGGGATATTTTATAGGGGATCATCATAGCAGACAAAAAGAAAAATGAAGCAGCTAGATGGATGGAAGAACAGAGAAACCCCATGCCCAATAGGAGCACACAACCTTGCCACTATTGCAAGGGGTCGTGGGAACCAGATCATAGGTGTAGGGGTAGGGACAAGAAGCACACTATTGAGGCACATCATGGCAGTAATGATGAGGTTTTTGTGGATGGAGCGATAGATGTGGATTCAGAGAAGTCGGATGATGACAGTGAATCTTGCACAGAGACTAGTGATAGTGATTATACCTCAGAGGATAGTGATGATGACTCTTGCATAGAGGCTAGTGATGCTTGCATGTTTGAGGAGGGTGATGACCTTTGTATAGTGGATAGGCAGCTGGATGGACAGGACGATAGCACCAGTGTACCAGCAGACATATCACATACCATTAATGTCTTTACGTCTCAACAGAGTGGTGACTCTACTAAAGATTCACACGTGTTAGCATCTAAAGATGTTGAGCTTCCTATGGGGGTCGTGACACATCTGTCACATGTTCAGACACCCATGATATCCATGTCACATGAGGAGATCAGTGGCACATCAAGTACAATGGATGAGCCTAGTGTGAGGGATGCACACCATAGATAGGTAGACCCACAGATACAAGAGGAGGTACAGGATGTACAGGCAGTTGACCTCACACATACAGGTCAGCTAGAGGAGATGGATTCACAACTATTAGAGACTCCATTGGTTGAGCAGATTGCAGAGGCTGACAGGTTGATGGAGCATTTACTTCCAGGATCAGCTTGCATTGATGAGGATTCACTCTTTAGTATTCAGGATGACCATAGCATGTGTCTAGACACAACTATATGGGATCCAGGTGCAGAAGATAGTAGCAGGATGAGTGCACAGGAGGATACGGCTTCTCATACAAGATATAGTGTGATTCAGGAGGAGATAGAATCTAGTGATGGGATGCAATGACATACAGGAGTACCTAGCAGAAAAGCAGTGAGTGGACAATTCAACACATTATCTTATGTAGAGAGTGTTTTTGGGGACTCCAGAGCTGACACTAGCAGTGAGAGACGTGAGGTGGCACCTCAGTCTGACTATGATCAGGGGTCACACTATTTGACCGGACAGTTGAGATTCAGTGACGATATGATCATCGCAGCCACCAGACACAGTGATGACATGCATGCGTTGATGCCAAAGGATTGTTGAGCATAGAAGGAACACATTTCCTTGGGTGTGACACGTGCATGGGAATGATTGATTGTGGGCTAGTTGCAACAACGAGCACTTAGGAATAAGCAATTCTGTTGAGTTTCAAATGTTATCTTGTCACTAGGAACCCTTTTTACTTGGTGGATTTAATCCCCATCTTGGGGGTGACCTGTTGTTGAACATTTATGAGAAACATAGTTTATGGTTGGGAGGAACATCTGAGTTATGCACACAGTTGGTGACTTTCACAAAACATAAGTGTTATTTATGTGTTTGTCTTGTTTACTTTGTGCATATTTATCTATACATGATATGGATTAATTCTTGTATGTTATCACATATAATTAATTGTTGTTATTATGTTTAATGTTTCTTGTACATGTAAATATGGTGCTTATAGAATGTATTTGTATTTTTTCATGAGTATGGAAGTTGATGATAGCTTTGCTTGTTAAAATAAACTTGTGATTTTGGTTATGAGTCTTCAAGAGGAGGATTAAGTAGATGGGTGTGCAAGAAACTAGCCTGTGTGCACATGAGGCTAGATTTCATGTGTATGTTCAAGGAAATAGACTCCACACACAACAAAATAAGATTTGGCGCATGACACCAAGATGTTTGTGCACACGATTGTGTTGTGTGATCAATATGTTGGTGCACGTAGTTGTCTGAGTTACTTCTACTGCTTAAGGTTGTGTTAAAAGGAGATTTTTTCTTTCATTGTTATAATTTTTGTGGTGCGACTCAAGTTGGGTTGATTGTGTTACTTCAATTGATACTACACGGACTTGTGTTTAGAGTAGAATCTGCACAGTGAAATTTTAGAGTAACATTTCTCAGCAATTTGTTGGGGATGTTACACTTTCATTGACTCTAAGCTACAGAGGTTGAAGTTGTGTGGTGTGTCCCAACCTAGGGTGGTTGGGGAAATTACAATACATTCTACCATCTATACATTTGTTGTATTTTTCCTCTCTAATACTCCATTTAGTTGAGGAGTATAAGTTGTAGTTAACTCCTTCTTGATTCCATGTGAGCTACAAAATTATTTGAATCCATTAGAGGTGAATTCTCCACGTTAGTTAGTTCTCAATACTTTCAAATAGTCTCTTGATTCCTTCTGAACAACTGCTTTAATGTTTTGAAATAAACTAAAATCCTGAGACTTCTCACTTCATAAATAGACCTAAGACATCCTTGAAAAATCATCTACAAAGAAAAGAAAATACTTATTCTTTCCAAAATATAAAGTTTGCATGGGGCTAAAAATATTTGCATGCACTAAGGCCAAAGGTTCATGTGCTCTAAAATGATGATGGGGAAAGTTGTCTCTATGTTTTTTCCCTATTGCACAACCTTCACATGCTTATTATTTGGCTCTATAAATGAAGGAAACCCTCTTACCAAGTTCTTATTTTGCATGAAGGAGATAGATCCAAAACTAAGGTTCCCAAACCTCTTGTTCCATAACCAAGACTCATCAACTGAAGCCTTCAATAAAGATACATTTGATTCCATTCTTAATGAAAACATCCTATTATTTTTCACAGGAACTCCAAGAACAAGGCCGTCATTGTTAAAAATATTACAAAAAATTCCTTAAAAAATAGTCTTGTATTTTTGAGAAGTTAGATTCCATATGCTAATCAAGTTATTCTTTAAAATTGGAAAAAATAAAGTATCATGTACATACATAATGCTTCCGTTATTGTTTTTTATGGAAAGGGTACCTTTTCCCATTACTTTTGCCTCATTATCATTTCCGAAATTAACATTCCCCTTCACACTCTCATCTAACTTTACGAACATGTTTTTATTTCTAGTCATGTGATTTGAATAGCCATGATAAAAATACCATACAAAATAATCTTTGGATTCAATATTGGTACATGTGGGGAACAAAGTTTGAGATTTCTCACCTTCATCTTTACTAAAATTTTCTTGATAGGTGTCTCTTTTCTTCTTAAAACAATCATTTTCAAGGTGACCATATTTATTACAATACTTATAATGAAAGTAGCCTCCCCCATAGTTGTTTCTTCTTCATCTACCATGATGTCCTATTCATGTGGCTCTTCCACATCCTCTATATGATCATGAATAAGAAGTATACACATTATTCATGGTGTTGGAAGATTGTTTCTTCTTGTCTTCAACCTTCAACTTGAATTGGAAGGATTGATCCAGAGGTTCCTCATTCTTTTTTAACTTGTGATCATGTACTTGAAGGCTTCCAAACAAATCAACAAGGATTAGTTGTGATAAATCCCTTGACTCTTCTATAGAAATAGTGATATGATCCAATTTTTTAGGAAGATTGCTTAACACTTTTTCAACAATCCTCCTATCTCGAAGAGATTCACCATGGGCATGAATAACATTCACAATTTTTTCTACTCTAGTAATAAAAGATTCAAAAGATTCATTTTATTTCATAGTAAGAGACTCAAAATATCTTCTAAGAATTTCAAGTTTGATAATGTTTTCCCTTACAGATCCCATGTATGCCATCTGCAGGGTTTTCAAGCATCATGGGACTTACTACATTATGCAATATTTAGAAATATTATGATGCCAACTCTAGTTTGAAGGATGAATAATAATTTGACATCATTTTTTCTTATCTCCTTCAACTATATATTTTGATCAATAGAGAAATCATTGTAGGAATTCTGATCGACTAGCTCCGTGTAGCCTATAGAAGCAATAATTCATAAATCTTGTGAGATAAGAAAAGTTCTCATATTCATACTCTAGTAATCATAGTTTTCCCCACTGAAAAGAGGAATTTGGTACTGGAATTTTATTTTGGGTCATTAATATCCTTCTTGAAGTGATTGAAAAAACTACAATCAACCACAAATCGAAGCTTTGATACCAATTGAAATATCTAGGAGAAAGTATTTAATTGATTTCTTAGAATCACTCCCATAAATCTCATATCTAGATAGTAAATGAAATAACAGAACAAAAAATAATTCATAGTGTTTCCATGACAACGAAATAGATTTCATATCTAAATGTAACAATACCCAAATGCCTTGCACTATTTCTAAAAGAAAAATTAAGAGTTTGTTTTGTTTCTTCTAAAAAAATAGAAGCTTGTGCTCTATACTAGACTATGCTTTATTTATGAAAAGTATAAAAAAAAGAGTATGTTATGTTTCACTACAGTGATTGGCAAAACAAAATTATAGTACGAAAAGAACCTACGATATTATAAAATAGCTTGCCTTTGCAGTAGATTGTAAAAACATGGGTATAAATATAAGAATTGAAAGTAATAAGGAACTATAATATTAAACAAGAATGACTATAGTTCTCATATGTTGAGAGTTAACATTTTTTAAATAAAGAAAACCAAATATAGTCGAAGACCCAGTGCATCAACAAAGAAAGAAAAACAAGGTTTCTTTAGAGTAGCATGTGGTGGTTTCAAATTTACATTGGAGATGGACAACAAACTAATTTCTACATGACCAATGCATACCTAAAATATAGGCATTAGTTATTTTAGGGGTACACCCATATTTGATTCATTTTTCCCAACACTTTTCTAGAAAACTACTATATGGTAAATTTTTCTATGATAAAATGAGTCACATCATTTTGGTAGTAGGATTATTTATATATTGTATCCAATCGAACTTATCCTTTCCACCCACCTAAACCTTACCCTAAATTCATGAATTTTAGGGCACACAACCCCTCCATTTCTCATTGTTGATGGCCTCTTAACACTTGGCATCACCCATTGTACTCTACCTATGTAGAATCATTCATGTCTCCCCATGGAATTTAATGGCCATTATATACATTGTTTTAAGCAAATTGATGATAGTTTCGTCACACGTTTTTCATGTACATCCAACATACATCCTCAAAATCAATCATATAAGTACTTTTTAGTTTGTTTAGGAAATCATTCTTGTCCTCACCAACTTTCCTCACACTATTGTCCCTTGTATAGTCAGCTACAACACCATTCACACACATTTTTATCTATGCAAGGAAATATTTATATACATGATCAAGATTTGGAATGAAGGCTTATGTAGCATTTTTAATATGATATGTCAGCAACATTTTCAATCCCACTCGGTCTATTTAGTGTTTCAACTAGTAGGATGCAGGCCATGGAATTATTTTTCCTCATATTAGCACTATGTTCACTATAGTATTCCTAGTTTAAAAATTGGTAGCAACAAAACCTACTAAAATACCATTCATTGCATTTGGTCTCATAAGAAAATATCCCATATTTCTCTCTAGATACAGGGACTTCATAGGTGTACTATGGTACTCCATAATTCGGTTTGACAAATTCTCTTTGTAGATCATACCACATCATATCTTAAGCATGGGATTAGTTCCCACACTCAACTAGAACTAGCAAGTGTAGATGATTGTGTCTCTCATACATTTATATACTTCCCATTATATCTCTACCTCTAGAATAATTCCTTCCCTTGGTGTCACCACCCTAAAAACATGGACTAGAAGTTGTCCATGGCTAGATATTAACAACCATGATGGATTATTTTTTAAAATAAGCACTAGGAATATCACATGGCATCCTTTACAAATTGTTTCCATCCTCTCTTCCTCTTTGATACATTTATATCTAGTCAGACGAATATACTCAACAGTTTAAAATGTTCCTTCAATATTTCTCACATTCCCTAAATCTAGTCTTAAAGTGGGTGATCACAGTTGGATAAGGCATATCCTTTTTGTTCCAACTGCAACTCCTCATAATGGTACTCTTCTTAATTCTCCATTTTCTAGTAGCATCATCCAATGGATTCTCATATTTCCGACAACACATCAAAATTATTCCTCTATCTCGACAAAGGTCCATATCATTAATTATTTACAACCAAATTCATCTTCAACCATTGCAAACAATATATTTTTCTTCAGTGATTTCCTTCTTAAACCAAGAGGAAATAAAGGATTGTTTTTAACTAAACCTGGAGGAACTGATATAGATCTAGGGTGGCCTCTCTAATGATAATGTACCCTGTCACAGAACTAGAGGTTGCCCAAATTTTTCTTTTCATCTTGATTTCTTCCCAAGTCATTTCAACACTTGAGTTCATGCAACACTACATTGCTTCGAACATAGGGGATTGGATATCATGTGCCTACTATAGAAAAACTGCACCTCTTCACTTAAGGTCTTCCCATAAATTCACCTTAAGTTACAACACGTTATGTGCATAGATAAGTCCAACAAAACCTATTTCATCCAACAATAGACATGCATAAAAATGTGACCTTCAAACATCCCAATTGTACTTGACACTTAGTTAATATTAATACTTAGAAAATGCATATTAATGCAAGGAACAATAACATTTGACGTCATAAATCATCAACAATACACAATTTTATATGACATCCAAGAAGGGTTCCTTAAATATTTATAGTATGAAGACTGTTTACAAGATACAACATAGGAGCATGGCCATTTATAGAATAAAATTACATTAGGCACAAGTGCCAACAAGAACTTTTGATCCAACCCCTGAAGTAACCAGAATTCCACTTCCTACATGTCCTATCTCTTTCTCTTTCTTACTTAGCCAAAACAAATTGTCCTACTCTTCCCAAAACTTGAACTTGGCATAGCTACATAACTCCTTAAATGAATTGTTCTTCTTAGAACTTCTTATGCCATATAACTTTGAGGTGTCCTTCCCTTTATATGATTCTTTCCTTACACTGACAATTCCCTTAGTTAGAAGGTGGACCTAAGTGCCAACATAGATGACTTGCTTCTCTTGGTGACTCATGCCTTGACCATCCATGTCTAGCAAGTGCACTTGATAGTGTGGCAAACAGTATGCCCAAATCTTCCCAAGTTCACCTAGTTCATACCAATTGTTCAAGTTTAGCTCATTTAATTCATTATGTGTCCACCTAGTCCATCCATTTGAGTATGTTTGATTGAGTCTAAGTGAGTCTGGTGGATGTTCACACAACGCATGAGTGTTTAATGTTGTATGCCCAATGAGTTGCATGGATATTTGTTCCTAAAGGAACTTCTACCATTCGCCACAACCCCTAAGTGTGGACATCCTAACTTCCTTGGCCCATATATAGGCTAGGAGCTCAAGTCATCAATCTCTCTATTCCACTCATGTATTTCATGCAAAGTGCATGTGTGCAAATGAAGCTTCCCACAACAACCTTCTTTACCTTCTCTAATCAAGTTCTCTTCCAATATTTTCTTGGTTCATTTGACTAGTGCAAGATGCTAGCTGCCACTATCTGTGCTGCACTCAGTCTATGAGCGGGGGTTCCTGAATTATCCATGGTGTGCCTTGCCAATGGGCCAAGGCACCGAAAATTTAATCACCGAAGGAAACAACCTTCCATCATGTTTGTATGTGTTGGTTGCTCACCATGAAGGTGATTGTGTGGTGGATATGGTTGAAGTCACTCATGGTGAGGTTCTTACATCCTCCCCTACAAAAATTCATTTTTGTTCATGGAAACATATTGAATAACCTATTGTCCTCCAAGTCTACTACCCAGAACCATGCATCCATCCGCAATCATCTCTTTTGATTGCTCCACACTATTCATGCTAGAGTTGTCATGCAATTTCCCTCTATATAATTTCTTCTGTTGGAAAAGAACCTTTACTCAAGTTATTCCAATAATTCCTCTTTCTTATACAACCTCTTATTATTATGTATGCAATATGATCCATTTATATTGTGGCCACATACTTCTACTACAACCCAACCTTCGTCAATAATATTGTCAAAATATTTAATTTCTATAACATATCGACGTACTATAACATTATTAATTTGACCAAATTGTCATGCTTTTGTATATTGAATCCCCTCAAGACTTGAAATGATTAGGTAACTAGTCTGACCATCGAGTCCAATCCATGAGAATTCACTTCCATTAGGTAACACTCTTTTCTTTTCGCATTTTAGCCACTTTTTACAACCCTTTTAGACTAAGGCATAGTCACCACCTTTGCCTCCCACTATTGAGTCACCTCCTATAAATCAACACTCAAGAAGAGGGTGGAAAATGGCCATCATGACCACTACCCTCAAATACTCCAATAGTCTTCCCATAACACTCTAAGTCATATGAATCAACCAAAATATTTCCATACCTCTTGCTTAAGACATAAATGTCTACATTAGTGCTTATGTCACCTTCAACCAACTATCCTTTGATCCATGGTTCATCCTAACAATCATCCTCAAACTACCTAAGGAGTTATTTTCCTCATCTGAGGTCCCCATATATAAATGTGGGTAATCATATTCCTTGTCAACTTGTCATTCTTGGTGGTTGAAACATCTAGGTTGAATTTCAATGTTTTTTTAGTTGTCTCCTTCATTATCTGCATCCATCCACTCAGAATTGCACTACCTTAGTTCTCAAAGAAAGCATCCATTTCTTTAGAACTGTCATCACTACTTTGCAAGGAAAAGTATTTATCTCTTCCTCAAGGCTTTCAATTTCCCTCCTACAACTCAACAAATTCTTCAAGGAACTCATGTACTAGTGCCTCCATGCCCATTGTCCTTCATATTGAATAAGAAGCTAACCGACCTAGCATAAATATGGAGAAGAAGATGGTCTGATTCCATCACAAGTATCTCTCACAAAACAACTCCTCCTTTTTGTCTCTTTTCACCAAACTTCAGACCTTTGCAAGTTCCTCAGGCTTCATATCCTACATCTAGGCAATGAACCACCTTTACATTTTCTATTAATGAATGCAAGATGGAAAGTGGATTCCAAGGCCACCTCCAACAACCACAACAAGGATCTTCCTAGTATCCACTATCGAATTCGTCATAGGAAATGCTTGCTCCTATCATCCTTCCAAGAACTTTCCCAAACATTTTGTTAAGGAACCTAGAACATCCAATGTTCCCTTTGAAGTCTAGTGCATTTGGGATACTCCTAAGGCTGTCAGCTTCCTTTTCAAAGAAAAATCCATGGAAAAATGATTCTGGTCACAAAGGAAACAAGCAACTTTACTACCTATACACTTAGGAAATTTCATCTTCTTCCTTGTAATGTTGTTGTCATCTTAGGAATCCTTCCTCTTAAATGGTCCCAATGTATGTAGTACCCAATTCTGTACTTGGTAAGCCTCCAAATTTTGAACCCAATATTTTTCTCATGCATTGATCTACTCTAGCTTCACCACATGAACCCGATACAAGTGACAGATCACTTGGTCCTAATGTTGCAAGTCCATGTCCATGAATTCCATCTGCGTCTTCAATGACTCTTCTTCTATGCCATGCAAGTAACACATAGGCATGGCCAAAGAATATGCTCTGATACCACCTATCATGGACCTACAATCCACTTTATTTTTTCTTTGCAACTTGAGTTATTCCCAAGTTATTTTGGCACAAAAGTTCATGCGACACTTTTTCCAACATGTACCTACTACAACCAATGTGCTCAATGGATGGATGCACGATGGTGTACACCCAAAAAATGCATTCCATAGTTGAAATTTCTAACTACTTGAGCATGAAGGAACTTAGACCATTCATCAAAACCTCCAAGTGTGGATTGCCCAAATTTGTTGATATGTATATAGTCTATGTTCCCAAGTCATCAATCTCTCAATGCCACTCAATACATAATGAAAAGTGCATGTATATGGAAAAGGTTTCCCATGACAACCTTATTTTCCTTATCTAATAAAGTTTTGTTCCAATATTCTCTTGGTGTGTCTCACTTGTGCAAGTGTCCACTGTTTGCAGTGCACCCTATCTATCAACATAGGTGCCAGAATTATCAATTGTGTGACTTGTGAACAGGCTAAGGAACCCAAAAATTACTTATCTAAGGCATCAACCTTCCATCATCGCCTTCCAAGGTAGTAACTGACTACCAAGGTGATTGTGTGATGGAGGATCATAAGCCACTCAAGGTGAGGGCCTTACAGTACCCCTTAACCAAGTAGTACCTATCTTAGTAAACAAGAGCTCAACAATCGCTATCACATAATGACAACATCTCCTTATTTTCAACTATGTTAGTTATTAGTTAGTAATGTGTAGCATGTAGTTGCATCTTTTCAACCATCAAGCTTCTTGCATGAATTTCTTATTATTTCTTCATGAGCCCTTCCACCATATGCATCTTGTGTGGACCCATTGTATTCCTATATGAAGACCATTTCCCCATAATAAATTAAGCCATTTTTCCTTGAGACTTTCATATTCTCTCGTTATTCTTGTTATTGCTATTGTTCTTGGATTAATAGTTACTTTAGGTTTATGTACTTCACCTCTTATTTAGGGTTTATTGGTTAAGAAGTTGACATTTACATTATTAGTTGTAAAATGAATTTATATATATATATATATATAAATATTACACATAAATTTGAAGTTACATGTTATACTATTTTTTTAATATTTTGGAGTTTTTGTGGATTTTGATTGAACCTTTCATCAACATAGAGAATTTAGCAATACAATGTATTGTTTTGGACTTTTAAATATTGTGATAAAAAAAATTAATAGGGGGATGCTTATCAATTGTTTTATCTATTTTCTTAATTTAATGTTTTTTTATTTTTTTCCAGCTT
>JZKD02S1201322.1:58664-71435 GCA_000966675.3 Picea glauca
TATATATATATATATATATATATAGAATGTCTACTTAACTAAGCTAAAAAAAATTAAAAACATTAAATTAAGAAAATAGATAAAACAATTGATAGGCATCCCTCTATAGGAATATGTGGTTTAATCAACCCTTTAATTAAAAATTTCAATTTTATGGCCAACAATTAAAGATGCTAGCATATTCTTCATATTATACCAAAATCAATGAATGATATTTAATGTTAATAATGTCCTCGCATTTATAAAGGCCTTCGTTAACATGTTTATTTTTTCACATTCAATTTTTAGAGTTAAGAAATTACTGAGATATGTTTCCAATTGCCACGAAGTATACTTATACAAATACAACCAAGATTACTTAACTTTTAACTTTTACATGTCAATTAACTTTTTACATTTTGAAAAAACTTGGCATGTATGGTTAGTGGAATGTGAACCGTGACATGGACTGATGCCACGTTTCAATTTCGATGTAAGGTTAAAAGATGCATTACCAGGTTGAGCACTATCACACTCTTTCCTTACGAGGTTGACAGTGGTTGGTATTTAGCTGTGCTGCACACATTTCCCTTTCTGTCAATAAAAGCAGGGGCTACCGGGTGGAAGTGGAATGCTCTTGAGCACTGTTTCCTTATTAGGTGGAGAGTTGTGCATTTTAAACTATGTTGTGCGCAACTCCTCATTGTCACAATGTAATGAAAATATAATATCATCATAATGTGACAAACAATGTCCTCTTGTTGCATTTTGATGAACATAGCCCTGTCGTTGTAATAAATGTCATTTTTTCACAATGTGATGAACATATGACAATTATATTTATCACATATCTATATGAAATATGATGAACATATGACATTTATGTTCATTACATAGCCACTTTTTACTTAAATCTCTTTTCATCGCAATGTGATGAACATAGCCCCGTTGTCGCAATATCCTCTTCGTCATCAATATGTGGAAAACAATATCATGTCATCATATTGTGACACAAATATCCAATCATCATAATATCATGCAAACATCATGTCCTCGCAATGTGACAAACATAGCCCGATTGTCACAATGTGATACACATAACCATATTGTCACAATGTGACAAACATAACCATATTGTCACAATGTGACGAACATAACTATGGTTGACCTTGGTTTACGATGAACATACAATATTTATGCTCATCACATAACCACATTTTACTTAAATGTCATGTCATCGCATTGTGTTTAACATAGCCCTATCGACACAATATACTCATTGTCATTAATATGCGATAAACAATATCCTGTGGTCACAATGTTATGAACATAGCCCCATCATCGCAATGTGACACAAATATCCAATCGCCATAATGTGATGCAAATATCATGTCCTCATAATGTAACGAACATATATTTCCATCACATTGTAACAAACATAGCCTAATATGATGAACATAAAATGTGATGAACACAACCATATTGTCGTAATGTGATCGAAATAACTATTGTTGACCTTGGTTGACCATGACCATGGTTGACTATGGTTGACCATGGTTGATAATGGTTAACCATATTTCACAATTGTTGTCCATAGATGACCATGGTTGGCCATAACCATACTATCGCAATGTGATAAACATAACCATATTGTCACAATGTGTCGAACATAACCTTGTCGTCAGAATGTGATGAACACAACCATATTGTTACAATGTGATGAACATATCCTCATCATTACAATCTGATGAACATATCCTCGTCATCGCAATGTGATGCAAATATCCTCTCATCTTAATGTGACAAACAATGTCCTATTGTCGCAATGTGATGAACATAGCCCTGTCATTACAATGTGATGAATATACGACATTTATGTTCATCACATAGTCATATGACATACGATGAACATATGTCATTTATGTTCATCACATATCCACTTTTTACTTAAATGTCTTGGCATCGCAATGTGATGAACATAGCCTAGTCATCGCAATATCCTCGTCATCCTCAAAATGTGACAAACAATATCTCATTGTCACAATTTTATGAACATAACCCCATCGTAGTAATGTGGAACAAATATTTTTGTCACAAAATGTGACACAAATATCCCATCATTGCAATGTGATGAACTTAGCCCCTCCATCCTAATATGATGAAAATATGAAAACAATGTGACACAAACATCCTATCATCGTCACAATGTGACACAAATATCTTGTCTTCATAACGTGAAAAACAATGTCATGTTGTCGCAATGTGATGAACATAGCCCTATCATCTCAATGTGATGACCATACAAAATTTATGTTCATCACATAGCCATATGACATATGATGAACATACAAAATTTATGTTCATTGCATATCCACTTTTTACTTAAATATCATGTCCTCGTAATGTGACGAACATAGCTCCATCATCTCAATAACCTCGTCGCCATCAATATGTGACAAACAATATCTTGTTGTCGCAATTTTATGAATATAGCTCCATCATAGCAATGTGAAACAAATATTTGTGTCACATAATGTGACACAAATATCCCATCGTCGCAATGTGATGAACTTAGCCCCTCCATCCCAATGTGATGAAAATAACCATATTTTCGCAATGTGACGAACATATCCTCATCGTCACAATGTCATGAACATATCCTCGTCATCACAATGTGACACAAATATCCTATCATCATAATGTGACAAACAATTTTAAATTTATCTATTTGAATGTCATCCATAGTCTTGGTCAACCATGGTCATGGCCAACCATGGTCACCTATGGACAACAATTGTCAAACATGGTTAACCACTTTCAACCATGGTCAACCAAATTCAATCATGGTCATGGTCAACCAAGGTCTACCATAGTTGTCCTTTCAATGTGATGAACATTGCATTATCATCACAATGTGACAAATATAACCATATTTTCATAATGTGACAAACATAGCCTTATACGATGACCATACAATGTGATAAACATAACCATATTGTTGCAATGTGATGAACATAACTATGGTTGACCTTGGTTGACCATGACCATGGTTGACTATGGTTGACCATGGTTGAAAATGGTTAACCATATTTGACAGTTGTTGTCCATAGTTGACTATGGCTTGCCATAACCATATTGTCGCAATGTGACAAACATAACCATATTTTCCCAATGTGATGAACATAACCACATTGTTGCAATGTATCGAACATAGCCTCGTCGTCGCAATGTAATGAACATAACCATATTGTCGCAAATGTGATGAACATAGCCTCATTGTTGCAATGTGATGAACATATCCTCATCGTCACAATGTAACACAAATATCATGTTTTCATAATGTGACAAACAATGTCATGTTGTTGCAACATGATAAACATAGCCCTGTCGTCAAAATAAATGTTATGTCATCACAATGTTATGAAGATACAACATTTATATTCATCACATAGCCACTTTTTACTTAAATGTCTTGTTGTCACAATGCAATGACCATATCCCCATCGTCACAATATCCTCATCATTTTCAATATGTGACAAACAATATCTTGTCATCAAAATGTTATTAACATAGTCCTGTCGTCGCAATGTTACGCAAATATCCTATCGTCACAATCTTAGCCCCTCTGTCACAATGTGATGAAAATAACCATATTATTGCAATATGGCAATCATATCCTCATTGTTGGAATGTCTTGAACATAGCCTTGTCGTCCCAATGTGACACAAATATCTTGTCATCATAATGTGACAAAAAATTCCAAATGTCGTTACGTGAATGTCATACATAGCCATGGAAATCCATTGTCACCTATGGATAACAACTGTCAAACATGCTTAATTATTGTTACCCATGGTCAACCACACTCAATCGTGGTCATGGTCAACCAAGGTATACCATAGTGAAGGTCATCCATATTGACGATCAACCATAGTCAAGGTCTACAGAAGGTCTACGGAAGTTAACCATGTTGAAGGTCTATGAAATTTAACCATGGTCTTGGTCAACCATAATTAACCATGATCATGGTAATCCAAGGTCAACCACATGGTCATGGTCAAGCGAGCTCATGGTTAACCATAATTAACCATGTCAACCATACTCAACCTTTCCTTCCCAAAGTCAACCAAGGTCTACCAAAGTTATCCATGATCATTGTCATGGTCAACCATAAGAAACCATGGTCATGGTCAACCATAGTCAACCACGACTATTGTCAATTAATCTCATAATGTATTAATACTTTAATAATGTATTATTAATGTATTACTACTTTAATATTGTATGTATAAAGGTATTAATATTTTATTAATGTATAATTAATGTATTACTTTATTGGTGTGTTAATACTTTATTAATGTTATAATGTCTTACTACTTTAATAATGTATTTATCAATGCATTTAATGAATTAAATGTGAATTTTTTTATGTATAATAACGTATTACTTTATTAGTATATTAATACGTTATTAAATGTAATTTTTGATGTATAATAATGTATTACATTATTAGTATATAAACACATTAACAATGTGTTAATATATAAATTAATTGATACATTACATTATTAGTATATTAATACATTAACAATGTGTTAATGTATAAATTAATTGATACATTACATTATTAATGTATAAATTAATTAATAAGTTACATAAATATTAATATAAATTAATACTTTAATTTATACATTACATTATTATAATAATGTATTACTACTTTATCAATGTATTACTTTATTACTGTATACATACTTTAGAAATGTATTAATTAATGTATTATTACTTTATCAATGTATTATTTTATTATTGTATAAATATTTTAGTAATGTATTAATTAATAGTGTATTCATGTATTCATTAATTAATACATTACAATATACACATTAATACATCTATGTGTTAACACTTTATTAATGTTTTAATGTATTGATACTTTAATAATGTTTTTATTAATGCATTTAATATATTAAATGTTTTTTTTTAATGCATTATTAGTGTAATAATGTATTAGATTAATGTATTACTTTATTTGTGTATTAAAACTTTAGCAATGTATTACTTAATACTTTATTAAGTTCAATGTATTACTACTTTATTATGTATTATTAATGTACTAACTTTATTAGTGTATCAATATTTTAGCAATGTATTAATTAATAATGTATTAGTGTATTACTTAATGTAATGCCTTACATTATTAATGTATCAATCAATTAGTATGTCACATTACACACTAATGTAAATTAATACTTTAATTTATATATTACATTTATACATTATTATTATATATTATATTAATGTAATACATTACATATACATTAATAGTAATGTGTTACCTTAATATATTATTATTATTATTATTATTATTATTATTATTATTATTATGGTGATGATTAATGTCCACTAAGGACCGAATTGGTCTATCGGACCTTAAGAGGGTAAGTGATTACTTGTGATTCTTTAGAATTTTGTTTCTGTGCTCGAAAAACATTAAGAGAATCTTTCCAAGATCACCATAGTTAAATGTTGAGTTAAGAGGTTGGGAAGGTTGGTATTGTAAAAAATATTTTGAAAATGAGATCTAATCTAGGTATAGGCTGGACAATCTAAGAGAAAGTGATTTTCATCTTCAACCTTCTTAGTGTCACAAAGGCGACACACTCTTTCATCCCATGTCATTTTAGGAAATGACCAATGCCCAATTTCACTATGGAGCTCGTGAAAATTTGCTCTTATCTTAGAAATGCTTATTTTTTTATTTACACTTGGAAAAACATATAGATAATTTTGATCTTCTATATTACGGTTGATTGCATCCTTATAATGCCTTGATTTTATTTTTTCCTCTAACTCTTTATCACACCACATTTTCTCCTTAAATTTTGATTTGACGATTTTTTTAATAGTATCCTTATTCTACAAAATGTTGTCTTCCATGAATCCCCATTAGTTTAGTGAAGACTCAACACCTTTATTCCATCCTTGCTTGAGTCGATGGTGGTTACGACTCAATTTTGAAGAAATTTTAGGAAGCCTCTTGTCTTCCATGTTGTTTAACTTGTTCTTATACATTAGGTATCTAGTCATAGCCATTCTCTCAATGGGGGAGAGGCTTATTTCTAAGAGGAGGATGGGATAGGTTGTATTTCCTCTAATTTTGAGATTATAGGTTATAAAATTCTTTTGTATTTKCTCTATCTTTCTCCAGGATTCACGAGAGATACCACAACCCCAGACTTCACATCCATAAAGAATAACAGGTGTAACAAGAGCCTCAAAGAGGAGTTTCTTCTTATCCCAACCCCAAAGATGAGTTGATTTACAATTGTTTTCAAGCCCACAATAAGATTTCCATCCCCCAATAATCATTCTCTCAATGTTATAATTCGAGTTGAGCTTGTGGTGAATATTAATTCCAACATATTTATATGAAGTCACTTCCTCCAAGTTGTTGTTGTCATATATGAAAGTATCATAAGTGATCTTATTGGATTTAATAATCATGACCTTAGTCCCATCGGTATTAACAGTGGTAACCGTATTGGAGAAAAAATTCTTAAGGATTCTTAGTTGGTTTTCAAGATCATGGGGACTCATTTCCATAAGAACGATATCATCACCATAAAGAAGAAGATTGATGACTATCTGATTGAGAGTAGATTGATGACTATACGAGTGAGAGTAGGGCTGACATAACCTTCTTTTTCCAAACAATCTTCTAATTTGTCAATGTATATGTCAAAAATGGTAGGGGACAAGGGACAACCTTGTTTGAATCCAATATTATTGTTAATCTCTTTTGACCAACCCTCAATGTTTTTAAACTTGTAATAATGTTCGCCCTCAACTCTAGAGACACTTTTATATATTACATTAATGCAATAAATAATTAATACATTAATTATAGATTAATAGATTAATGTGATCGATGTCATTAGTTTGGAAAGGTGGAAAATGACGCCGATCAACCTATATCAACCACTTTTATAAAATGGTTGTTGCTAGTTGAATTTAATAAATTAAATCTCATTTTTAAAATATTTAAAAATTTAATTTAAATATGAATACAATTTGAGTGGAGATAATCATTAATAATGTGTTTCTTCTTTAAAATTTTGAATTGTATATTTGAATTCAAAATTGTTAGGATATATAGGTTTACATAGAATGTGATTTTCAAATTTGAATAAAAAATATAAAAAAGTTATAAAAAATCTAAAATCCTTAAATTCAAAAGAAATATAAGTAATCAATTTAGTTTAAACATTTTAATTTATTACAAGATTGAAGTACTATAGAATATTTTTACAAAATATATTTTTATTACTAATTAATATACAATACACTATATATTAATTTTTATGTTAGGTTTTCATATTATAAGTAAAATTGAATTTGGTTTTCAAAGTATTATATGGATATATATGGATGATAATGATGATAAATATTAAAGTTTATAGAGATTAATTTTGGTCTATTTCATCTTAGAAAAAGGTAAAGCATTACTTAGTTTACTTTAAAAAATAATTATGTCCAAAATATTACAAAGAATATTTCCTAAATCTACATAGTTTTAATGAGTTAAAAGGTTATGGAAGTCAATACTATAATAAATATTTTAAAATTGATATTTAAGTCTATTTCATTATAGAACTTGTGAGATTGTGTTCTTATCTTAGTAATGTCTATTTTCTTCTTTACACTAATTATAACATAAAAGTGCTTCTCATCTTTTAGATTAAAGTTAATCTATAAAAATTCAATGTATATAAAATAACAAAAATGATAATCTTTAAAAAGAGCCTTTTTTTTTTCATAATCAAAATATATGCCTCTCTCATTACAGAGTTTGTGAAATTGCTTTCTACTTTTGAATTTCTTATTTATACTAATTAACATACAAATACTTCTATCTTTTAAATTAAGATTAATCTATATAAAACTAATTTATATAAAATAACAAAAATATGAAAATCTTAAAAAAAAAATTCCCATAATTAAAAATTTGTTTACAAATGACAAAAATATATTAAAAAAATAATTTTAATAATATAACACATTTTAATTAAATAAAAATCTTAAAAATATATATATATTTTCCCATATTTAAAAATTTATTCACAAATGACAAAAATATATTAAAAATTTAATTTTAATAATATAACTCATTTACTAAACTTTTAACTATCAATAATTTTTAAAAACATAATATTATATATATTTAAATAAAATTTAGTTAATATAAATTTATTAAAAATCCAAGCATCCCATTATTTATCTTTCATATCGAGAGTCTATAGAGACTATATAAATTCTTACACTTAATTGTTAATTAATATAAATTAATTAAAAACTCTACTCATAATGTGAAACATCATCGCTTTCAACACTTGGGTGTCAAACTCTGAGCTTAGAAATCAGCATGACCTTTTAACCTATCCAAATGAACTTTAAGCGTGGAATCGTATTACACACTAGCATTAACACGATACGAAAGTCCATTAGGTTGTGGAGGTTGCCCATAGTGTTGTTAAGAAATATCTCAATGGTTATGGTTAACCAAGGTCTACCATAATGAAGGTCATCCATATTGAAGATTAACCATAGTGAAGGTTTACAGAAGGTGTACGGAAGTTAACCATGGTGAAGGTCTATGAAAATTAATCATAGTTTTGGTGAACCATAATTAACCATGATCATGGTAATCCAAGGTCAACCACAATTAACCATGGTTATGGTCAACCATAATTATCCATGGTCATGGTCAAGCTAGGTCATGGTTAATCATAATTAACCATGTCAACCATACTTAACCTTTCCTTCCCAAAGTCAATAAAAAACCATGATCATGGTCAACCATAGTCAACCACCACCATTGTCAATTAATCTCATAATGTATTACTTTAATAATGTATTATTAATATATTACTACTTTAATACTCTATATATACAGGTATTAGTATTTTATTAATGTATTAATTTTTTGGTGTGTTAATACTTTATTAATTTTATAATTTATTAATACTTTAATAATGTATTTATCAATGCATTTAATGAATTAAATGTCATTTTTTTATGTATAATAATGTATTATTTTATTAGCATATTAATATGTTAACAATGTGTTAATGTATTAATGTGTTAATGTATTAATGTGTTAATGTATTAATGTGTTAATGTATTAATTAATTGATACATTATTAATGTATTAATGTATAAATTAATTGATAAACTACATAAATATTAATGTAAATTAATACTTTAATTTATACATTACATTATTATAATAATGTATTATTACTTTATTAATGTATTATTTTATTATTGTATAAATACTTTAGTAATGTATTTATTAATAATTAATAGTGTATTTATGTATTCATTAATCAATACATTATAATATACATATTAATACATTTCTATGTTAATACTTTATTAATATATTTAATATATGAGATGTATTTTTTAATGCATTATTAGTGTAATAATGTATTAAATTAATGTATTACTTTATTTGTGTATTAAAACTTTAGCGATGTATTACATAATACTATTATGGTCAATGTATTATTAATGTATTAACTTTATTAGTGTGTCAATATTTTAGCAATGTATTAATTAATAATGTATTAGTGTATTACTTAATATAATGCCTTACATTATTATTGCATCAATCAATTACAACGTCACATTACACACTAATGTAAATTAATACTTTAATTTATATATGACATTTATACATTATTATTATATATTATATTAATGTAATACATTGCATATACATTAATATTAATGTGTTACATTAATAAATTATTATTATTATTATTATTATTATTATTATTATTATTATTATTATTAAAGTCCACTAAGATCGAATTGATCTATTAGACCTTAAGAGAGTAAGTGATTCTTTAGAATTTTGTTTCTCTGCTCGAAAAACATTAAGAGAAGTTTTCCAAGATCACCATAGTTTTGTTAAGTTAAGAGGTTGGGAAGGTTGGTATTGTGACAAATATTTTGAAAATGAAATCTAATTTGGGTATATAGGCTGGACAATCTAAGACAAAGTGATTTTCATCTTCAACCTTTTTAGTGTCACAAAGGTGACACACTCTTTCATCCCATGTCATTTTAGCAAATGACCAACGCCCAATTTCACTATGGAGCTCGTGAGAATTTGTTCTTATCTTAGCAATGCTTATTTTTTTCTTTACACTTCAAAACATATAGATAATTTTAATCTTCTCTATTACGGTTGATTACATCCTTATAATGCCTTAACTTTCTTTTTTCTTCTAACTCTTTATCACACCATATTTTCTCCTTAAATTTTGATTTGACGATTTTTTAATAGTATCTTTATTCTGCAAAATGTTGTCTTCCATGATTCCCTAATAGTTTAGCCAAGACCGAGCACCTTTATGCCATCCTCGCTTGAGTCGATGGTGGTTATGACTCGATTTTGAAAAAAAATTAGGAAGCCTCTTGTCTTCCATGTTGTTTAACTTGTTCTTATACATTAGGTATCTAGTCATAGCCATTATCTCAATGGAGGAGAGTATTGTTTCTAAGAGGAGGATGGGATAGGGCATATTTCCTTTAATTTTGAGATTATAGGTTATAAAATTCTTGTGTATTTGTTCTATCTTTCTCCAAGATTCACGAGAGATACTACAGCCCCAGACTTCACATCCATAAAGAATAACAGGTGTAACAAGAGTCTCAAATAGGAGTTTCTTCTAATCCCAACCCCAAATATGAGTTGATTTACAATTGTTTTCAAGCCCATAATAAGATTTCCATCCCCCAATAATCATTTTCTCAATTCTATAAATCGAGTTGAGTTTGTGGTGAATATCAATTCCAAGATATTTGTATGAAGTCACTTCCTCCAAGTTTTTTTTGTCATATACAAAGGCATCATAAGTGATCTTATTGGATTTAATAATCATTACGTTAGTCTTATCGGTATTAACAGTCATACCCATATTATAGCAAAATCCTTGAGGATTCTTAGTTGGTTTTCAAGATCATGGGGACTCATTTCCATAAGAATGATATCATCAGCATAAGGAAGAAGATTGATGACTATACAAGTGGGAGTAGGGTCGACACAACCAGCTTTTTCCAAGCAATCTTCTAACTTGTCAATGTATATGCCAAAAATGGTAGGGGACAAGGGACAACCTTGTTTGACTCCAATATTGTTGTTAATTTGTTTTGACCGGCCCTTAGTGTTTTTAAACTTGTAATAACGTTCTCATAAATCCTTATTATAGCAGCCCTCAACTCGAGAGGCACTTTAATATATTACATTAATGCAATAATTAATTAATACATTAATTATGTATTAATACATTAATGGACGTCCCGAAAGCATGTCCATGGTCAACTTGCAACAACCACTTTATAAAAGTAGTTGATATATATCGACATCATTAGTTTGGAAAGATGGAAAATGACGTCGATCAACCTATATCAACCACTTTTATAAAGTGGTTGTTGCTACTTGATTTTAATAAATTAAATCTCATTTTTAAAATATTTAACAAATTAATTTAAATATGAATACAATTTGAGTGGAGATAGTCATTAATAACGTGTTTCTTCTTTAAAATTTGGAATTGTATATTTAAATTCAAAATTGTTAAGATATATAAGTTTACATAGAATGTGATTTTCGAATTTGAGTAAAAAATATAAAAAAACATAAAATCCTTAAATTCAAAAGGCCTTTTTGAGCCTCACACTTTTACACACGATTCTTACTCCTTCAATTCCCAAGCTTAGGTTGTCTCTCTATAAAATCCCATGCTTAACTATATTTTTATCCATGGCTATAATTTCCCCATTTACACCAGAAACGTACGCTATCTATAGAGATGCTTATGATATTCAATAGAGATAGAAAGGAGTCCTTAGATAACAACAGCCTTATATCAAATCAACTTACTTTAAACATTTTAATTTATTACAAGATTAAAGTACTAAATATATTTTTATTGTTAATTAATATGCAATACATTATATATTAATTTTTATGTTATGTTATCATATTAATTTTTATGTTATTAAGTAAAATTGAATTTGTTCTTCAAAGTATTGTATTATATTCAAAGTATTGTATTATATGGATGATAAATATTAAAGTTTGTAGAGATTAATTTTGGTATATCTCATCTTAGAAAAAGGTAAATAATTATTTAGTTTATTGTAAAAAATGATAATGTTAATAAATATTAAATTTTATAGAGATTAATTTTGGTCTATCTTATATTAGAAAAAGGTAAAAAATTATTTAATTTACTAAAAAAAAAAATGTTCCAAAATACTATAAAGAATATTTCTTAAATCTACATAGTTTTAATGAGTTAAAAAGTTATGGAAGTCAATATTGTAACAAATATTTTAAAATTGAAATTTATGTCTATTTTATTATAGAACTTGTGAAAATGTGTTCTTATCTTAGTAGTGTCCATTTTCCTCTTTACACTACTTATAACATAAAATTACTTCTCATATTTTAGATTAAGACTAATCTATAAAAATTTAATGTATATAAGATAACAAAAATGATAGTCTTTAAAAAGAGCTTTTTTTTTCTCATAATCAAAATATATGCCTCTCTGATTATAGAGTTTGTGAAATTGCTTTCTACTTCTTCTTTTTTCTCATAATCAAAATATATGCCTCTCTGATTATAGAGTTTGTGAAATTGCTTTCTACTTTAATAATGTTGAATTTATTATTTACACTAATTAATATAAAAATACTTTTATCTTTTAGAT
>JZKD02S1201322.1:71485-92897 GCA_000966675.3 Picea glauca
TTGTAACAAATATTTTAAAATTGAAATTTATGTCTATTTTATTATAGAACTTGTGAAAATGTGTTCTTATCTTAGTAGTGTCCATTTTCCTCTTTACACTACTTATAACATAAAAATACTTCTCATTTTTTAGATTAAGACTAATCTATAAAAATTTAATGTATATAAGATAACAAAAATGATAGTCTTTAAAAAGAGCTTCTTTTTTCTCATAATCAAAATATATGCCTCTCTGATTATAGAGTTTGTGAAATTGCTTTCTACTTTAATAATGTTGAATTTATTATTCACACTAATTAATATAAAAATACTTTTATCTTTTAGATTAAAATTAATCTATATAAAACTAATTTATATAAGATAACAATATAAAAATCTTAAAAAAAATAAAAATTTCCATAATTAAAAATTTATCCATAAATGACAAAAATATATTAAAAAATTATTTTTAATAATATAACACATTTTGATTAAATTGATGAAAATCTTAAAAAAAAAAAATCCATAATTAAATTTTTTTTCACAAATAACAAAAATATATTAAAAAAGTATTTTTAATAATATAACACATTTTGATTAAACTTTTAACTATCAATAATTTTTAAAAACATAATATTATATTTCAAAAATATATTAAAAAAACAATTTTAATAATATAACACATTTTGATTGAACTTTTAACTATCAATAATTTTAAAAAACATAATATTATATTTAAATAAAATTTAATTAATATAAATTTATTAAAAATCCAATCATCTCATTATTTATCTTTCATCTTGATAGTCTATAAAGACTATAAATTCTTACACTTAATTGTTAATTAATATAAATTAATTAAAAACTCTACTCATAATATGAAACATCATTGCTTTCAACACTTGGCCTGTCAAACGCTGAGTTTAGATATCAGCATGACCTTTTAAGCTATCCAAATGAACTTTAAGCGTGAAATCGTATTACACAGTAGCATGAACAGAATACGAAAGTTCATTAGGTTGTGAAATCGTATTACACAGTAGCATGAACAGAATACGAAAGTTCATTAGGTTGTGGAGGTTGTCCATATTGTTTTTCAGATATTATATTGCTTAGCTTGAAATTTAATAATTTTTATTGTTTGAAATTTGGTGAGAAATTATTAAATTTGTAGATTTGAGTATTATTTTTGTATAATTGGAGTGTTTCAAGATTTTTTCAGCATGCTGAATCCATTTTTGTATTCAGAAATAAATTTTAAACAAGAAAAAATAATGATTTTATGCATATTTATATTTTGTAAACAACAAAATATAATGATTTAGTGCAAATTTATATTGCCCTATTGAGCTCAAAAAAACCATTCCCTAAAACTGTTGGACAACCCTTTTATATATCACTAATCACAATTTTCAATACTAAATAGTAAAGTGGATATTGACCAGAAACTGTTTGGCCTGGAATTCAACAATTTTTATTTTTTCTCCCAAATTCAAATCCAAAAATCCAATTATTTATATACATCATCTACAGTATTCAACATAGCCAGCCAGAACATTCAATACTGAATAACAAGGTGGATATTGACCACTTAACGATATATGTCCGTAGAAAATACCAAACTAACTTAACATGCCCACTTTCTAGTCAAACTCAACTGAATAAAAATATACCCAACCGTACCCAATACTAAGTAGTAGACTGGATACTAACCAGCATTATATATAAAATAGAGAAAAATATACCAAAAACTTACCCAATACTAAGTAGCAGGCTAGATATTGACCAACATTATATATAAAATAGAGAAAACTATACCACAAACCTACCCAAGCCTAGATAGCAGTACCCAAGCCTAGATAGCAGGCTGTATATTGACCAGCATTATATAAAATAGAAAAAAATATACCACTGTCAACCACCCACACCCGCAGCAGCATTGAATGCTGCTAGCAGGGTGGAAATAGGCAGCCGTAACAATATGCCAGTGGGAAATACCAAACTAACTTGTCACGCACACCGCCCAGTCAAACTCAACTGAATAAAAGTATACCCAAACGTTACGTATGGAATAGGGGAAAGTATACCAACCAAAGGTGCAAACTTCAGCGCTCTCCTTCCTGTCAAAATAATGATAACAATAAAGAAATAACACGGACGATGTCAATCACCAATAATGTTTATATCGTTGAAAAATCAAAACAGCATCTCCCTCTTCATTTAAACAGCTCCAACATTTTGTCTCCCTTAAATAAACACCTGATTAGATTTATTGAGAGCCTGGTTTCCCAAATCGATGCCTTCTCGGGAGGATTTGGACACCGTAGTAAGGGTGGGTCTACTTTCCTAAGAAGCCGCCTGCATGTGGTTTTAATTCTCGCCAATCTGCATAGAAAATCAGTGAATGCGTACATACAAAAGGTAGGAAGACCGGCCAGCTGCAGGCATTTTCATTTCTATATCTTGTCTTGTCTGTTGGCATTTCGATACAGTTCCCTAAGCCTCCGAACCAGTACAACGACATTTTAAATACTTCCAATGCTACCCTAGCGAGCGGGTTAACTACGGAGCAATCTTCCCTCTCGAGTTAATTTTCCTATGTTTAAATTTTTGGTTAATTCAAAACTTTGATAGATTTTTTACTTTTTTCCATTAAATATGAGAAATTGAAATAAAGGCAGCATAGTTGAAGCCCGAGGTGAAGGCCCTGAGCTATGCTGAATAGATTGTAAGTTTTTGAATAAAGATCAGCAGATTCAGGTCACATTGATAAATCACAGCCCAATGGGCAGCCACATAGTCTATTGTTCTTTGCTACCTAGCAGGGAGGATGAAAGTGTGAAGAGTAAAACTCGGCGAGTCGATTTTGAAAGCGGCCCGGATCAATGACTAAAGCGCATATCGGGGATTGAAATAGCACGAAGGTTAAGCAATCGAGGGTGGGCCGGGGAAAACCATCATGGTTTTATTGGTGGATGTGTGGCACCTCTAGAGAAATATCGGGGAAAAAAACAGTCAAACTAAAACCACTTTCTCAAACCCCCGATGCCAAAGTCCTTGGGGGAATGTGGAACGCAGATCTTAGAGCGGCCCGGATCAACGACTGAAGCTCAGATTGGCGATTCAAGTAGCGTAAAGATTAATGAATCGAGGGAGGGCCGGGAAAACCATCATGGTTTAAATAGTGGAAGCATGGTGCCTCAGAGATAGATCGGGGTGAAAAGTTGTTCACCTAAAACCGTTTTCTCCAACCCCCGATGTAAATAGATACCTATAAAAGGAGGACCCCCCGGCATTATTTTATAATTTGAAGCATTCAAACATTCGAAAATTTGGCGCAAAGCATCCATTTGAAACTCAAGCTAAGGAACTGAACCAGGTTCGTGCTTCTTTCGCCGCTCAACAAGTATTTTCACCATGGTCGCTAATCCTATTGTCTTATACGTAAATAAGCAAGACATCTCCTCAAGAGAAGAAGCCCTAATTGATAGAGACTCTCACGTTTTCGACACAGAGATAACAGTCTCACCCGTTTCTATGTCCAAATCGAATTTGTTGGACAAAGTTGGAATCCACATACCTTTCCTCAAAGCGGCTCAAGCCTCCATCAACCCTTACATCGTAGAAGTAGTCTTTCCTTTCCCTGAATTTGTAAGCTAGTGTGCAGAGAGGTATTCTCAGGAAGAAAGAGTCATTTTGAATAAATTAGGGTTAGAGGTTTTATGTGAAATAAATAGTCCATCGCTCTGGCACGCCCTCAGTATACCAGAGTCCTCCTCCACTATGTGAGAGCCCTTCAAGGAACAAAAGATGATCACATTTTATAGAGAATGCCTACCAGAAGTAAAAACTTGGTTTCTACAAACCATCATCAAACCTAAACACCATTCAGAGAGTCTGTCATTACCTGCCAGTGTAAGTGTCATGGTCATCGAAGTACAGTGGGCTTGTTTTCTGTTGAGTCAAATTTTGGGGTTGGAAAATGACAAGTTTGTGGTAGAAGTCATGTTAGGTTCCTGTTGACTTTCTTTATGTCAGAGTTTGGTCAGTCAATCTGTGTCAGTTTTGACAAATTTATTGCTGACAATATGCATCAACAACTAACGAATTTCAATTCACTGAGGCACTTTAGATACTACACACACTTGTTGAGAATGTTGCTAGAATCTAACATAATTGAATTTCCTGAGACTGCATTTATTTTAACCGAGTGTAAAAGGATAACCATGCTTATTTTCATCAATAAAATTATGTCCAGGGTGTAAAGTCTTATTTTTCAGTTCGGACTTGCCAAGGTTTCTGGAAGAAATGAAAATCAGTTTGCAACCAAATCCAGAGAGTAGGGTAGGAGACTGGATGTTGTTCATACAATCCACTGTGATTTGGGTATATGGTTGCCCAGAAGGACTTTACCTTTTACCAGTTTTTCTAACTCCCAGAGTCTTTGCTTTAGAGTTCATAAGACAAAGGATCATCTCAAAAACTGAGCATTTTTTGAAAACACACAAGGCTTCTAATCTAAAATTTCTTTTCATAGTAGGTCCCTTTGTGGTGAAGAACAAGTCTTTTTTTCCTTAGATTCAATCCAAACTCAGTGAATTTGGGTGCACATAGTTGCAAGGAAGAAAATACGACCCACACCAGATCATATAAAAAAGGAGATTGGCAAGCAGACAAGATCCCTATGAATGAGAGCATGTTGAAGGATTCAATAAGTTGACAAACTTAGAAACCTGTGTAGATATGGAGGTCACTATGCAGCATGATAAAAAAAAAACAAATGAAGCCAACGTCTCAGCAGAGCCCAGCACATAAACTTTCTCCTAGATTGATTGTCAAAGCTCCTAAAATGAGCGTCTACAATAAAAGGAACAGTTCAGAGGCCCTAGGCGCCAACACCCAACAAGATATTCTCAAGAAAATGAAAATCACATCATCCTCTCAAATAGTTGACCTAGAAGAAGAAGAGCCTAGAGAGAAAACATACATGGAAGTGATAGAAGGCGTGACCAAGAATGAAGAAGCAGGTAGAGGAAACAAGCCACAAACTGAAAGAAACACAAAGGTTTTTAGTAGCAGGAAACACATATTTAGCCAGACACCTGGGGCATTTTATCATTCCAAGGAATATTTAATGAACCAATACATTGTGAAGGGAATTATGGCCAACAATGAAATAAGGTTACTTTTTCCTGAAGTGGAAAAGACTTCCCAGTTTAAAGCTTCCTTACTCTTAGTCATAAATGTGGAACATAAAAAATTTAACATAGTAGTGGTTGATGATGATAAGGTATATGAGATCAAAATGCACTACGAAAATATTAGTGCCCCTGACAAAGTAAAGTTTCACAGAAATGTCAGCGATATGCTATATTCTGATTATCTGAGTTTAGGTCTGAGGGTTGCAAGATTGACAACACATGCACTCAAACTAGATGTACAATTGAAATAGGAAATGGCATCTAGCAAATCCTGGATGACACAGGTCAAAAGGCTAGAGTCTGAATGTCCTCAAAGGGTGAAAGCTTCTCTGGATGAAAAGGATAACATGATCCAAAGCTTAAAGAAAAGGTTGAATATGTCACCTACAGACCATCCACAAACATCAGAACTGACTGCTTTGGAACAAGAGAAAGAAACATTCAGACAAGAGGCACTCAATTACAAAGCTAAAGTTCTGCAGTTGAAAAAAGAGAAAGAGAATGGGTCACAAGCACAGGAAACGACATCAGATATGGCTATCATTGTACCTACTAATACAGAGGTTGGATCTAGCACTGAAGGGTTGGTCCAAGATATGTCCTAGGTAAGCATCAAACATGGGAGATTAGAGGTCTCAACAAGGTTATAGAAAAGTTGAAATAAGAGATGAAGGTGAAAGATGAGAAGATGGCTTAACTTCACAGAGATAATCAAGATTTGCAAGAGAGAGTGAGCAAGCTGAAAACCAAGTTAAAAGGCAAATCATTATTGTAGGAAGCCAAACATGTCATATGGGATGTTATTGCTATAGAAGCTGCTAAATTCAGGGTTTATCTAAATTTTATAAATGACAAAGACGATGTGGCCTCTACAACTTGGAGTAGGTGTGTTGTTGTTAATGAAGTGTTAGCCAAGAATCCCTCAGAATGGGCCCAAAATGCTATTGAATTACTAAATTCTATGCCAAATTCTGATCTTCAAACTATCGGGGTAAACAACAGGAATGAATTGATCATTTCAGCCAGGAAAATCATCGCCAAACATAACCTGCTTAGATCGGTCCAAAACAAAGCTATGCAGATGGAGCACAACATACAGGAGTTTAAAGATGCATTTGAACAATTGTTTATCAAAGTCCTCCCATCATTTTGGGATGGAAAAGGTTCATTATACAATCAAGAAGATTACAATACTCTCCTCATGCAATGCAGAATGGATCACTCTAAATTTGAAGCTATGGAAGAAAGTCTAAAAGGCCCAAGTCTGGTAGAATATTTGGCTACAAACTTTGAAATTTTTAATAATTTCAAAATAGTGAAAGTTGGCATGCCGACTATGTCCTATGCCACATGCATTGACTTGGAGATTTTGATTAAAGAAATGATGGGTTATAGAATCCCCTCTGAGTCACAGTGGAAGGAAATCGTGTGGTTGGGTAAGACAAAGTGCAATATCGTTGGAGCCAGTAAGTGATCCCCAAGTGTCATCAAATTTGCAGATCCGACAAAATACCAGAGCGAGATAGATGGCGGGAAAGAAACCGAACAGTCAGAGAAATCACCCATAATTTTGAAACGTCTTTTGTCAATCATTGTAAATCACTTCGTATACCGAAACTGTAAGTCGAAACTGTTTTGGAAGCTGAAGCGCTTTTGTTTCAGTTATTTTGATCAAATTGTATAAGTACTGGGTTACTTGAATGAATTAATGTTGGCAGAAGTGAAACAACACATTTTCATTGTATCAGACTCTATTTTGTAATTTTTTTGAATTTGAATTGAATATAAATGTAGAGGAATTTGAAGTCTCTATGAAAAGATTATAAAGGGTAGTGATATGAGCATTGTTTTCTTTCATCGTATGTATTTCCTGTGACCTGTTACTTCATTTACATTTTCTTATGTTTAAATTGGAGAGTAAAGGCCCATAATTCATCTTGTGATGCTCTTGGCTTAAGCAATTTAAACTATGTGATTGTCTTCTTAACCAATTCAGAATTCATTTTGGTAATTCTCTGATGCAGTTATTTGTTTTGTTTCTCTTCATACACTCTATTTAAATTCAAGTATAACTCAGATTCATCGTCTCGTTTAGACTTTATCCTCTAGAGAGTTATATTGGAAGATGCATTGTTTTCGTTCACTTTTAGAATTTTGACTCCATAGTTCTGTGTGTTCCTCCCCTTCCTTGACAACAAATTAAAAAAAAAAAACCCAAAACAAACCAAATCTAGCCATCGATTTACAAAGAAATACCCAGTGACATGAGGGAGTCATCTCTGAGTTGAGTAGGCTAGTTCCTCAACTCTAAATCTGATTGAAACAGTTACCTCAGTTGTTTGTCTATTCGGTCGGATGAAATTTACAGAGTCCTAACATAACGTTTATGAGAAACATAGTCTATGGTTGGGAGGAACATCTGAGTTATGCACATAGTTGGTGACTTTCGTAAAACATAAGGGTTATTTATGTGTTTGTCTTGTTTACTTTGTGCATCTTTGTCTATGCTTGATATGGGTTAATTCTTGTATTTTATCACATATAAGTGATTGTTGTTATTATGTTTAATGCTTCTTGTACATGTAAATATGGTGCTTATAGCCTGTATTTGTAGTTTTGCATGAGTATGGAAGTTGACTATAGCTTTGCTTGTTAAAATAAACTTCTGATTCTGGTTACGAGTCTTCAAGAGGAGGGTTGGGTAGTTGGGTGTGCAAGAAACTAAACTATGTGCACATGAGGCTAGATTTCAAGGGTATGCTCAAGGAAATATACTCCATGCACAACAAAATAAGATTTGGCGCATGACACAATGATGGTTGTGCACACAATTGTGTTGTGTGATCAATATGTTGGTGCACATAGTTGTTTGAGTTACTTCTACTTCTTAAGGTTGTGTTAAAAGGAGAATTTTTCTTTCGTTGTTATAATTTGGGTGGTGCAACTCAAGTTGGGTTGATCATGTTACTTCAATTAATACTATGCGGATTTGTGTTTAGAGTAGAATCTACACAACAAAATATTAGAGTAACATTTCTTAGCAATTTGTTGGGGATGTTAGACTTTTGTTGACTCTGAGATATAGAAGTTGAGGTTGTGTGGCCTAGCCCAACCTAGGGTGGTTGGGGACGTTACAATACATTCGACCATATCTACATTTGTTATGTTTTTCCTATCTAATACTCCATTTTTTATAGAAGTATAATCTGTAGTTAACTCCTTCTTGATTCCATGTGAGCTACAAAATTATTTGAATTCATTAGAGGAGAATTCTCCACGTTGGTTAGTTCTCAAGAGTTTCAAATAGTCTCTTGATTCCTTATAAACAACTACTTTAAATTTTTGAAAGAAACTAAAATCTTGAGACTTCTCACTTCATAAATAGACCTAAGACATCCTTGAAAAATCATCTACAAACATAAGAAAATACTTATTCTTTCCAAAATATAAAGTTTGCATGGGGCCACAAGTATTTGCATGCACTAAGGCCAAAGGTTCATGTGCTCTAAAATGATGATGGGGAAATTTGTCTCTACGTTTCTTCCCTATTGCACAACCTTCACATGTCGTATTATTTGGCTCTATAAATGAAGGAAAACATCTTACCAAGTTCTTCTTTTGCATGAAGGAGAGAGATCCAAAATTAAGGTGCCCAAACCTCTTGTTCCATAACCAAGACTCATCAACTGAAGCCTTCAAGAAAGCTACATTTTATTCCATTCTTAATGAAAACATCTTATTATTTGTCATAGGAACTTCAACAACAAGGCCATTGTTGTTAAAAACATTACAAAAATTTCTTTAAAAATTAGTCTTGTAGTTTTGAGAAGTCAGATGCCCTATTCTAATCAATTTATTCTTTAAAATTTGAACAAATAAAGTATAATGTACATACATAATGCTTCCATTCTTTATTTTTATGGAAAGGGTACCTTTTCCCATTACTTTCGTCTCATTATCATTGAAAAAATTAACTTTCCTCTTCACACTCTCATGTAACTTTACAAACATGTTTTTATTTCTAGTCATGTGATTTGAATAGCCATTATATAAATACCATACAAAATCATCCTTGGATTCAAGGTTGTTACATGTGAGGAACAAAGTTTGAGATTTATCACCTTCATCTTTACTAAAAAAAATTTGAGAGGTGTCTCTTTTCTTCTTAAAACAATAATTTTCAAGGTAACCATCTTTATTACAATAGTTAAAATACAAGTAGCCTCTCACAGAGTTGTTTCTTCTTCCTCTACCATGACCTCCTCTTCATGTGGCTCTTCCGCATCCTCTACCTCCTCTATATGATCATGAATAAGAAGTATACACATCATTCATGGTACTGGAAGATTGTTTCTTCTTGTATTCAACCTTCAACTTGAATTGGAAGGCTTGATCCAGAGGTTCCTCGTTATTTTTTAACTTTTCATCATCTACTTGAAGTCTTCCAAACAAATCAACAAGGATTAGTTGTGATAAATATCTTGACTCTTATATAGAAATAGTGATGTGATCCATTTTTTTAGGAAGATTTCTTAATTCTTTTTCAACAATCCTCATATCTCAAAGAGATTCACCATGGGCATGAATAGCATTCACAACTTTTTCTACTCTAGTAATAAAAGATTCAAAAGATTCATTTTATTTCATAGTAAGGGACTTGAAATATCTTCTAATCATTTCAAGTTTGAGAACTTTTTCTCTTATAGATCCCTTGTATGCCATCTGCAAGGTTTTCAAGCATCATGGGACTTACTACATTCCGCAATATTTAGAAATATTATGATGTCAACTCTAGTTTGAAGGACCAATAGAGATTTGACATTATTTTTTCTTATCTCCTTCAACTATATATTTTGATCAATAGAAAGATCATTGTAGGAAGTATGGTTGACTAGCTTCGTGTAGCCTACAGAAGCAAGAATGCATAAATCTTGTGAGATAAGAAAAGTTCTCATCATCATACTCTAGTAATCATAGTTTTGCCCACTGAAAAGAGGAATTTGGTACTGAACTTTTATTTTGGGTCATTAAGCTCCTCCTTGAAGTGATTGAAAAAACTACAATCAAACAAAAATCAAAGATTTGATACTAATTGAAGGATCTAAGCGAAAGTATTTAATTGATTTCTTAGAATCACTCTCAAAAATCTCATATCTAGATAGTAAATAAAGTAACGCAACAAAAAATAATTCAGAGTGTTTCCATGACAACAAAATAGATTTCACAACTAAATATAACAATACCCAAATGCCTTGCACTATTTCTAAAAGAAAAATTGAGAGTTTGTTTTGTTTCTTTTAACAAAATAGAAGCTTGTGCTCTATACTAGACTATGATTTATTTATGAAAAGAATAAAAAAAAAGAGTATGTTATGTATCACTATAGTGATTGCCAAATCAAAATTACAATACCAAAAGAACCTACGAGATTATAACAATAGCTTGCCTCTGCATTAGATTGTAAAAACATGGGCATAAATATAAGAATTGATAGTAAAAAGGAACTATAAACTTAAACAAGAATGACTATAGTTCTCATATGTTGAGAGTTAACATTGTTTAAATAAAAAAAACAAATATAGTCGAAGACCCAGTGCATCAACAAAGAAAGAAAAACAAGGTTTCTTTAGAGTAGCATGTGATGCTTTCAAATTTCCATATGGAGATGGCCAACAAAGTAATTTCTACATGACCAATGCATACCTAAAATATAGGCATTAGTTATTTTAGGGGTACAACCATATTTGATTCATTTTTCCCAACACATTTGTCGAAAACTAAGTAACCTATAATCTCAAAATGAAAGGAAATACACCCTATCTCATCCTCCTCTTAGAAAAAATCCTCTCCCCCATTGTGAGAATGTCTATGACTAGATACCTAATGTATAAGAATAAGTTAAACAACATGGAAGACAAGAGGCTTCCTAAAATTTCTTTAAAATCGAGTCGTAACCACCATCACCTCTAGTGAGGATGGCATAAAGGTGCCTGGTCTTGGCTAAACTATTGGGGAATAATGGAAGACACCATTTTGTAGAATAAAGATACTATTAAAAAAATCATCAAATTAAAATTTAAGGAGAAAATGTGGTGTGATAAAGAGTTAGAGGAAAAATAAAATTAAGGCATTATAAGGATGTAATCAACCCTAATCTAGAAGATCAAAATTATCTATATGTTTTTCCAAGTGTAAATAAAAAAAATAAGCATTGTTAAGATAAGAACAAATTCTCATGAGCTACGTAGTGAAATTGGGCATTGGTCATTTCCTAAAATGCCGTGGAATGAAAGAGTGTCTCACCTTTGTGACACTGAGAAGGTTGAAGATGAAAATCATTTTCTCTTAGATTGTCCAACCTATACCCATATTAGATCTCATTTTCAAAATATTTGTCACACTACCAACCTTTCTAACCTATTAACTCAACAAAACTATCATGATCTTGGAAAGTTTCTCTTAATGTTTTTCGAGAACAAAAACAAAATTCTAAAGAATCACATTAATATTCATGTATATGTAATGTTTTACATTAATATAATATATATTAATAATGTATAAATGTAATATATAAATTAAAGTATTAATTTACATTATTGTGTAATGTGACGTGGTAATTGATTGAAACATTAATAATGTAACCCATTAGATTAAGTAAAACACTAATACATTATTAATTAATACATTGCTAAAATATTGATACACTAATAAATTAATACATTAATAAAATATTACATTAATAAAGTAGTAATACATTGACCTCAACAAAGTATTAATTAATACATTGCTAATGTATTAATACACAAATAAAGTAATACATTAATTTAATACATTATTACACTAATAATGGATAAAAAAAATACATTTAATAAATATATTAAATTCATTAATAAAAGCATTACTAAAGTATTAATACATTAAAACATTAATAAAGTATTAACACACTATGTGACCTTAGGAATCTGAGCTCATTACATAGAGTTTACTCCTCCAACTAGTTATTCTTCCGGTTTCTATGGATATTTTGATTGATTCCTCTTGCATCTCACAGTTTCATCATTGAGTGTATGCTACCAGATTCTTCCATATGTCTCATGCTCTTACACATTCTTCCAGACCGTGACCTCGTACCTGGAGAAAGAACCCACAGAGATAAAGTATGAAGGCTACCAGATGATAGATGGAGGTCTTCTAACTTATAGAAGTAGATTGTATATTCCATATTGTGATGACTTGAAGAGGTTCATAATGGATGAACTACATAAAAGACTGTACACTGGTCATCCATGATACCAGAAGATGACCACGTCCACCAGGAAACAATTCTATTGGCCTGAATTGAAGAAATACATAGATGAGTACTTAGCCAAATGCATAGAGTGCCAACAGGTTAAAGTAGAACACCGACACCCAACAAGATTATGACAACCTCTACCAATCCCAAAATGGAAATGGGAAACCATCTCCATGGATTTCATCATCGGATTACCAACCTCTACCAAACAGAATGATGCCATCATGGTAGTGGTGGATAAATTGAGCAAGTTCCCTCATTTTATCCCCATCAATTCGACTTGCAAGGAAATAGACAACGCCAACATATTCATGAAGGATATATTCAGACTACATGGTATGCCTAAAGAGATCATGTCTGACAGAGATGCGAAATTTACTTCCAACTTTTGGAAATCCTTGATGGTTGGTATGGAGACCAAATTACTATTTAGCATAGCCTATCATCCTCAAACCGATGGATAGATGGAAATAGTTAACAAAATATTAGAAGACATGCTAAGGATGCATGTAATGCATCAACCCAAAAAGTGGGAAGATTACCTGCCACTGGTGGAATTCGCCTACAACAACGGCTACCAAGAATCCCTGAAGGCGATTCCTTTCGAAGTCCTCTATGCTAGGCCTTGTGACACTCCAGTTAGTTGGAGTAATCCCATAAAAATAATTACTATTGGACCCGACATGTTGAAATAAATGGAACAACAAGTGATTCGAATAAAGCAAAATCTAAAGGTCACTCAGAAAAGACAGAAAAGTTACACTGACCGAAAGAGAAATCCAAGAGAATTCAAGACGGGAGACCATGTATATCTCAGAGTTAGGCCCAGGAAGAGTTCCATGAATATGGGAGCTTGTGCCAAGTTGGCACCTCGGTATTGTGGACCCTTTGAAATTCTAGATAGAGTAGGACCTACAGCTTATAGGCTAGCACTTCCTCCCACAGTAAAAGCACATAATTTTTTCCATGTTTCATTATTGAAGAAATATGTACACGATTCTAATCATGTAATTGAATAGTCTTTGATCCAGGTGGAACTGGAGGGAGAATTCCTACTAGAACCTCAATGCATATTGGACAGAAAGGAAACCCCACTCAGGAACTAAACCATTGCACAACTCAAGGTGCAGTGGAAACATTTTGACCCAGATGAGGCTACGTGGGAAATGGAAGATGCCATGAGACAGGCATATCCAATTTTGTTTACTTCTTTACATAAATGCCATATTTATAGATAGAACATTGAGGAAAATGTTCCTCTAAGGGGGAGGGAATTGTAACACCCTGTTTCCCCCAGTCTGTAAAAATAACTGTATTGGCCAAGAACTATGGCAAACTCAAAGATGTGAATGTTTGATTTGACGAACCTTTGTATAAAAGGTCGATGAATGTAAATAATGTTACGAATATGTGTTGCATGATTGTTGGGAGGGGGATGTGCTGAAAGAGACCATGATAGCTAATGAGAGGCGGTGGAAGGAGCTTGGAATACTGACGTTAACTTCCACCGAACCAATACTGTACTGGTCTTTACTTACCCAAATACAAAAGCTTCTCTTTGACCCTGGAATGAATTACCTGCCAAGATGGTAGGTGGGGAGGCTCCTCAAGAGTTAATGAGGGGATGGAGGGGTGAACCACCCATCCTTAGAAGCTCCTATACCTGACCACAGACGAGGGAATTCATGCCACATGCAACCTTATGGAACAAGGCAAGAAAGGAAGTGTGGGAATAAGGGAGTGGGGGAGGCATGCGACAGGATCGGAGAAGAGAAAATGGGAGGAACTCGGGAGATACAGAGCATCCTGAATAGTGAAGAAGGAGGAAAACCTTAGCTCTGGACTTCCATCGAACTGGATGTAGGAGATTGAATCTCCAAGCATTGTGGTCTAGCTCGGGGGTGGCTAGTGGTAAATCCATCTGGATTCACTGAACCTATGATTGGGTGGAAATGAGCACCCCTCTCAGCAGTCGCAACATGCTTGGTGATTTCTGATAAGTGTTATGTCTTGTATTTTGAATTTAACGCATGCTCGTGTTTATATTCTCATAAATGGTTTCTGTATGGAAGTGTTTGCATGTGTTTTGATTTGGAAACAAGGGGTGCATGCTTATACTTATATGACCATAATTGATCTATGTATAGAATGAATAGGTTCAAAATACGAGTCTGTTCCCTTGAATAATTGTCCCATCTACTTGGCTCATGCTACGCCCTGGTTTAATTTCCTGAAGGCACTTCTCCTGGGAAGTTTCCTCGCACTCCAGAGTCAGAGTGATTCCCTTGAAAGGACTACCATGATAGTAAACCCAATAGTTTACTTTACCCCTACCACAAAATTTATAGCTTGATGAATTAGGAAGGCCCTTTTGTCAGATCACCAAGCCTAGGGATAAATTACCCAAGAACCCCCTGAAGAATCTGTCAGAGCTCTATTTCCCATTGACCCTTAACCTTTGCATAGGCAGGAGAGTGGACTTGGAAACATCCTGAAAGTCCCAAAGTATTCAAAACCGTCCATCGGCACACGTGGCAGTCGGGTATAATTTCGCTAACCCACGACTTGGAGTGGTCAAAGGGTAGGATTGTATGAACTCATGATTCATGAACTAGTGACGTGATCATGGTTGTTGATCCAGGAGTGATCTGGACCATCAGTTTAGCATAGATAGGCTTTGATGTTTTGGCACTCGGGAAGACCAAAGGGAAAGACCCCTCATCTTTGCAAGTCGTGAACTCTTGTTTCACGAAACTCCAATAGGATCTATACCATCCATCGGAGGAGACGCATGGTGAGCGGTCAGAGTTTGGGAAAATCTCTGAAACCCCATGAACCATTAGATCTTGTACAAGAACTCGTGTATCAGGTGTTCTGGAGTTGTTGCATCATGAACTCCCGGTTACTGAAATCCCGATATAGCCAGGACCGTCAAATCAGGGTGGAGAATCGCAGCCGTCGATCTCAACAAAGATATGATTTTGTGTTTCGGGGTTTGAAGAGTCGAAAGACTTGAATCTCTCATATTTCAAACTCTCGTTTACCAAAATCCTGAAAGGGCCAGGACCATCGGATCAGGGTGGAGAATCGTAGCCATCGATCTCAACGAAGAAACAATTTCAGGTTTCGGGGTTTGAAGAGTCGAAAGACTCGACTCTCTCGCATTTTGAACTCTTGGTTAACGAAATCCCGATACAGCCAGGACCATCAAATCAGTGGGGAGAATCTCAGCCATCGATCTCAACGAAGATACGATTTCGGGTTTCGGGGTTTGAAGAGTCAAATGACTTGACTCTCAGGCATCATTGAGTCATGAAATGTGAAAGGTGCCTCTTGGCTTGGCCAGGGGTCATAATCGATGATCACATGGAGGTGAAGCCCGCGCTTGGTGCTTGAGTTGTACATGATGGGTTTTCAATGAAAGAACCAATGGATTGGTTTAGTGAAGGTTCAGACAGGAAGATATAGCCTACGCTAGGACCTTGTAGGAAATCAGGAGTTCTGTCCCTCGAGAAAAAGGAGAAAAAGGTGAAAAATCTATTATGCCGTAGTGGGTGTGTTACAACAACTTCCTTTGTTGCAATCCTCATTGTTGCAACTCCACTTGTAACTTTACTTTATTTTTTCAAATCATGTCCACACCAACGATGTTGATATTCTTGTCTAGACCACTGAGGCCACAACACCTATTTTTGTAACTCTCAGTGTTGTAGCTCCATCGCCACAACTCATGTTGTTGCGACTCTTCTTGAAGATTTCACTTTATGTGCTTTGTTTTTACTACACTTCTAGTGGACACAATAAGAAATTTCGATGATAAAATTCTAGCTTAGCATGCTGATGTGACTCTATTTATGCCACCGCAACTTCATCAACACCACACTCATACAACCACTCATGGTAAGAAGATACAGGTACAAGTTCTAATAATAATGTGTTATGAATAGTTTTAAATGGCATGTGTTCTATTATCATTCCACTATAACCATCACCTTACACCATCATTGACATATATGTGACCTTGCACTCTCATTACCATATCCACCATCGTTATTTTCGCAATTCAAAATTTCCCACCCAATTAGCATTCGTCTCTTGTGAAATCAAAAGAAATCAGAGTTAGAAAAAACAAGGAAACATGGGGGTCTCATTGATATGCAAGGAACCTACTTAATAATTTTTAATTGAGGCCTATGACCACATTAGATAAATTATGCAACAGGTCGGTTGCATAGAATATTTTCAACACCTACAGGGGTATGACGTTGAAGTAACTATGCAATTTTATTTAAATTTAAAATACGAACACTCCATGGTAGAAGGTTCTTAGGTAGAATTCACCGAGGAGATAATGGTGGAAGCCATAGGTTTACCATGGGAAATAAAGAGATGGTACACCAAAAGGAACTCTTAGGCTGAAATTCCAAGGCAATTCCTTGAGCCTTGAGAGGCTTTAGTGAAGAAATACATAGGATTTGAAATATGGTCTTTGCCACACCTATGGATAGACTTAGCTATATTCTTGCAGTGATATTTTACCTATCAATGGAACTAGGGGTCTATCTATATCTAAAATATCTGACTTTTGGATCATCTCTCACATAACTGACCCATTAATATTCCATACTTTCTATTCAGGACATTGCAGACAATGATAACACTTATGCAAAGAGAAAAGAACCCTAGGGATTTTACCTCACACCATATCCTTATAAATCTATTGGTGGAATGATCCCTACATAAGGAATGTTTCACTTGGAATAATATTCTTCAGCCACTAGTTATACTTTCTGAGGATGTAGTGGTTGCAATTCAGGCATCCCAACAAGCAATGTCTACACTTTCAACACCAGAAGAGGCCACAACTACAACTCCACCACCAATTAATAGTTTCATGGATACAACAACCCCACATGATTACACTCCTCCACCAAATAAACTGAGAAGGACATCAAGGGTAAGGGTCCATCATGTTACAACTCTGACAAAGGAAGTCCATGAAAACAATGTTGAGGTGACCGTCAACAAACCCCCTAAAAATATATTCAGAGGGTTCAAAACGAGGAAACCTCACGTTCCAAGGAAAAGAAGAATGACCCACATGGATGATACTTAGATAAAAGGGTGAAAACCTATTGATATGAAAGAATAGGCACAAAAGGATGAACAATAAGCAGATGAATCAATGGAGATAAAAACCTTCATTGACACACAAGAACCAACGGAGGGCACCGACCTGGAAGTTGATGAGGCCTTTGTTGACACACAAGAACCAACAATAGACACCCTTATAGAATGGATTATCTCCCTCCTTGAGGCATATTCAAATGAAGAAGAACCATAATAAAAATATTCTAATGTTCCACAAGAACTAGTGGGGAGCCCTTCTAGAGAACATGTTGCATGATAGGTAGAGGATCCAACACAAAAGGAGGAACATAAGGTAGACGTTCCTATTTTTACAAAATAACTCATAGAGAGCACTCCTCAGAAGAACTTTTCCAAGCCTCAATAATCACAGATAGAGGAATCAAAGAATTCTTACAATCTGCAGGCTCATCCACAAACTCTTGCTGACACAACAGGGAACACTTTTGGAGACAACTATGCTAATGCACAAGAATCAAGAAAACGGGAATAAAAAATAGAAAATGTTGATCCTGAGAGGAAATTTACTGCTACATCTTGGGTAAGAATTCCATACTTCTTACCTATTTATGCGTCTTTGGTAAAACAAAATAGAATGTTGAGAATGAAGAAATGGAAGCTACAACTCAACTTAAAAACGTTGAAGGATGAGCTTGATGAAAAAAGGGCACTTGAGAAATCAGGTTACCCTACAACAAGTCCTCTTTTTTCAAGGGAACCCTTCATCATATTACAATAAACAACTCAAATTAAGGAACAAATTGAAGTACATGTCTAGGACACACACTTTATATTAATTAATGGGGTCACTCAGACTGAAATAGAGTAGGAATCAACAAAAGATAGAGGAGTTATATCATTCCATGAAACCAATGAAAACAAGGAGGAATAAGGGATGGTAGACTGTAGTGTCAGTTACCTCCATGGACACCCCAATTTCTCTAACCCTGAGTGATTTTTAGTTTCATAGGGACATGCAACAATTTTTGGCTAGGGGAGATGATGAGTGCCTAAATTGGCATACTTTTAGGACCCATTTAGTACCTTATTCCTTACCATTTTCCACTGATCATTCCCCTTTTTATACCTTTCTTGTCCATTTTTGTGTCACTTTTCACCAAGGTATGCATCTTTCCCCATATACCATTTTTAAGTTGTTCTTACATATTTCTTAAGGAAATTGTTACTTTCATACACTAACATTGTTATAAAGGAGATATTATATTGGCTTCCTTATAGTAGATGCAACTCCTTATAGTATTTGCAACTCCTTAAAATTGCTACAATTCCTCTCTGTCATTGTGACTCTAATCACAATACAAATGTTGCAGCTTTGAGTATGATATTGTTGCTGCAATTCCAAGTATGATACCATTTCCTGCAACTACGAGTAAAACTTCCACCAATATAGTAGTCAATATTTAAATGAGAGGTTAGGGAATGTTCCTCACATAGGAAGGTTATAGGAGACAAGTGGACAACCAAAAGAGAAGTTAGTTTTCTTACCAATTGTTTCTCAGTTGATCCAAGTCAAGACATGCTCGATATTTACTAAAATTTGGCAATACCAATGTAAATAGATGAAAATCATGATTCTCATGGCTATCCATATGTCCTTTTGTGTTATTTTAGACATTAGTTGTACTGTACAAGAACCCCAACTTCCCTAGATATTGAGGGAGAATTATTTTGGTGAAAAAATTCAGATGTTATTGTAAATTTCATCCTTCTGCAATACAATTATTTTTATTCTCCTATTCATGTGATGGCATGTTGAGTACTCGTGCTATTTTTATTTTTTATCCTAGTGCATTGTCTAAGAGGAGAGTTCCCCCTCCTTAGAAAAGTACTTCTTGTAACATTAGGAGTAGGATTAGAATTTCAATTTTGTTCATTTTATTTTGTAGTTGTTTCATTTCTTAATTTGCTGCAATTCCATATTTCATAGAATAGTTAATTGCAATTCAGGTGTGATTTATGTTCATTTCCCTTATGTTGTGAGTCGTGCAATATTAAGCTGAAAATCGAAGTTGATTTGATTATTGTAACTTTGTAATCACAAACATTTTTGTAACTCCAATCGTTGTAACTCATATTGTTGTAGCTTTTTTTTTTATAGCTTTGTTGTTGCAACTTTTGATTGTTGTAATTTTCATCACTGTAACTTTTGTGTTGTAGCATTATTTCTACAAATCCACTCACAACTTTACTATATTTTTTTTTCTCTTAGATTTGTGACAGTTTCATTCCTCAACAACTTAGGTTTGATATTATTGGTTTTGTAAATTAACATTGAAAGTATGAACATGTAACTGTTATAGCAAGACAAGATAATCATTTTACTTGAGCAAGTCACCATAAGATGTTAGCATAACTTTAATTTATGGAAGTGTGATTTACTTTACATAAGTGTGATTTACTCTCTGACAACATGATTAATTTCCACAAGTGTGATTTAATTTCTGCAAAGTGTGATTTACTTTTCGTAAAATGCAATTTACTTTCTGCAAGAGAGATTTACTTTTTGCAAGTGTGATTTCTTTTTCCTACAAACATGATATTTATTTTCTTTCTATTTGAGAAGTAGGATAGCTAGGTCAATTAATTAAGTATGTTGAAATTTAAACTTGTGACAATCGAAGTAATACAACTCCTTAGAAGTTACAACACCACACTTACATATACAATGCACAATAGTTCAGAAGTAAGATACCACCGCGGATTGAGAATTAAATTCAGAACTCTTTAGTTTCTCACTAAGTTAATTAGGAAGTAATTGAAAAGTTTGTCAAGTAGATGGATCAAATAACTTGTAAGCTTTAAAATCCTCACCATAAGAAATGAAAATACATTTTCGGTACTTGAGATATAACTTTTTCCATTTTTTATCAATAATATAGGCCCAACATTCGCTACCAAGTATCTTAAAGTTACTTATATTGGGTTTTCTTCCATTCCATTTTTGTTCGGGAGTAACCTGCAAAACTGCCTTAGTAGGAACTCGATTTAAAATATAGTTAGCACAATAAATGGATTCATCCCCCAAAAATTTATGAAATCCTTTATAATAAAGCATACATCTATCCATTTCAACCAAACATTTATTTTTCCTTTTAGCTATGCCATTTTGTTGAGGTGTATAAGGAATGGTCTTTTGATGTTGAATACCATGCTTAAATAAACATACAGTAAATTCCCCCCCATTATCAGTTCACAATGTCCTAATACTTTAACTAGATTCATTTTTTATCTAGGAGGATATCGGTGGCCACCCACCTATTCCACTAGCTCAAAGACAATTTTTCTTTTTGGCATTTTTTTCAGTTCTTCGGGTCCCAAACTTTCGCGACCATTTTGAGGGCCTAAACGATGTTATTTTTTATTTTATAATTTTTTTTTTTTTTTTTTGGGGGGGGAAGGGGTAGTTGACAACATACCTTGGCCCCAAGTGGAAGTTTTACTCCTCGGATAAACCTTTTCGATGAGGTATAAAATGCCTCAAACGAATATCATATGCAAAATTTATTCCCTCAAGAAGTTGACATATCAACTACCCTCATTGGGGCCCACAAACTTGTTGGCGTTTAATCTCCTAGGGTTAGGTTTTTGGATGTTTAGGGTTTTCCCATTTCTGATTTATGTTTAAAATACATTTGGAGCCTCATTCTAAACATATTCATCTTCTTTCGAATGAGTGTAGTTGTCGCATCTCTTCTCGGAGATAAGCTTCCACCATTATAGTGAGTTTATTCACTCAATATTTTTACAGTTTTTGTACATTTCTCTCATT
>JZKD02S1201322.1:119278-134301 GCA_000966675.3 Picea glauca
TAAAATCTTTAAGGCTAAAGTAGAGAAACAATGTGGCAAGCAAATTAAGATTGTGAGATCAGATAGAGGTGGATAATATTATGGTAGATACACAGAAGATGGATAAGCACCTGGGCCATTTGCAAAATTTCTTCAAGAGCATGGGATTGTTTCCCAATACACCATGTCTGGTTCACCCGACCAAAATGGTGTAACATAAAGAAGAAACTGAACATTATTGGACATGGTGATGAGTATTCTTAGCAGCTCCAATCTTCCTAAATCCTTGTGGATTGAAGCACTTAAGACGACAGTGTATATATTAAACCGAGTTCCAACCAATGTTGTTCTTAAAATGCCATTTGAATTATGGAAAGGTTGGAAACCGAGTTTGCGACATATGCGCATTTGCGGATGCCTGTCTGAAGTGAGAATCTATAATCCACAAGAGAAGAAGATGGACCCAAGGACCATTAGTGGGTATTTCATTCGATATGCTGAAAGGTCTAAAGGTTACAGATTTTATTGTCCATCTCATAGCACTAGGATTGTGTAATCAAGAAATGCAAAGTTTCTTGAAAATGACTTGAACAGTGGGAGTGATAAAACTAGGAACATAGTTTCTAAGAAGGATCATTCATAATCTCAACCTTCCACCCCAAGTGATAGATTGGTTATTGTTCACAACACCCCTCAAGTACAAACTGGTCTCGAACAACCAATTGTTGAAGTTCCACAAGCTGCTGACGACATTCCAGTAGATCAGACAGTTCAAGAGTTTCCAAGAACTTTTGAACAATGAGTTGAACCACATACTTCTCAGGAATATGGTGGTACAACATTAAGAAGATATACTAGACCAAAGAGATCAACAATTTCTGATCATTATGTTGTGTATCTGCAAGAATCTAACTATAACATTGGAGCTGAAAATGATCTCGAGTCCTTTTCACAAGCCATGAGTTGCAAAGAATCAGAATTATGGTACGATGACATGAAGGAAGAGATGAATTCTATAAATAATAACGAATTATAGGATCTTGTTGAGTCTCCTAATGGTGCAAAATCCATTGGATGGAAATGGGTCTTTAAGATAAAGAAAGACTCATTGGGCAACATTGAGAGATACAAGGAAAGACTTGTTCCTAAAGGATTGACTCAGAAAGAAGGAATCAACTATATGGATACTTTCTCTCCTATATCTAAGAAATATTCCTTGCATGTAATTATGGCATTAGTAGCCCATTTCAACTTGGAGTTGCAACAAATGAATGTGAAAATGACATTTCTCAATGGAGATCTAGAGGAGGAGGTTTACATGAAACAACCTGAAGGATTCCCCTCTAGTGATGGTGAGCAATTGGTTTGCAAACTCAAGAAATCCTTATATGGTTTAAAACAAGCATCCCGCCAATGGTATTTGAAATTCCATAATGTAATTTCTTCTTTTGGTTTTGTAGAAAACCTTATGGAGCAATGTATATACCTGAAAGTTAGTGGGAGTAAAATTTGTTTTCTTGTTTTATATGTGGATGACATTTTGCTAGCAACCAATGATTAGGGTTTGTTGTATGAGGTGAAACAATTCCTCTCTAAAAATTTCAATATGAAGGTTATGGGTGAGGCATCTTATGTGATTGGCATTAAGATCCATAGAGATAGATTTTGAGGCATCTTGGGTCTGTCTTAGGAAACCTATATTAATAAAATTTTAGAGATATTTTGGATGAAGGTTTGTTCACCAAGTATAGCTCCCATTGTGAAGGGTGATAGGTTCAATTTGAACTAATGCCCCCAGAACGATTTTGAAAGGGAAAAAATGAAGAACATTCCATATGCTTATGCTGTCAAAATCCTAATGTATGCTCAGGTCTGCACAAGACCCGGCATTGCATTTGTTGTGGGAATGTTGGGATGATATCAAAGTAATCCAGGTATAGACCACTGGAGAGATGCAAAGAAATTAATGAGGTACCTTCAAGGAACCAAAAACTACATGCTTATGTATAGACGGAAGAACAATTTGAAAGTAATTGGCTACTCAGATTTTGACTTTGTTGGATGTATTGATTCACACAAATCAACATCGGGATACATTTTTATGATGGCCGGTGGAGCTGTATCATGGAGGAGTGCCAAGCAGACCTTGATTTTCACTTCCACTATGGAAGTCGAGTTCATCTCCTGTTTTGAGGCTACTTTACATGGTGTATGGCTTAAGAGTTTCATTTATGGGCTTAGAATTATGGATTCTATCTCCAAGCCATTGAGAATGTATTGTGACAATTCAGATGTTGTTTTTATGGCTAAAAACAACAAAAGTGGGAGTCGAAATAAACACATCGACATTAAGTATTTATCCATAAGGGAACGTGTTAAAGAAAATAAAGTGGTCATTGAGCACGTCAACACTGAGTTAATGATCATTGATCCTTTGACTAAGGGCATGCCACCATTTAAATTCAAGGAACATGTAATGAATATGAGACTTGGTTCCATTATGTAGTTTCTCATTGTATGAACAATGTTATTTTAATGAAATTCTTAATTATTGTGATGTTTTCCTCATATTTATGTGCACCTTAATTTGATTTGAGAGAATTCATCTGTGTAGGACCAAGAATAAACACAAGGTTTATTCATTAAGAAATTGTTGCCACATAAATTATAAAAGAAATAAATGCATAGTAATACATGGAAGATAATACTCGTCATAAGAGGACTTATCGCCATGATTCATGTATCTATTACTTAATACAGATTATCAATAGGTTTTAAGATGAGACATTAAGATTGGAAGTATGGACCAAGTGGGAGAATGTAAGCTCCCATAACTGTTTTGAACCACTGGAGCTCATTTGGAAACCAACCAACTGGAACCATCCGTCATCAGCTCATTCGACCTCCCGTAACCCTATTCGAACCGTCGACAGTTCATTCGGAAACCAAACCGAATTGTTACTCAACTGCCACAACTCATTTGGAAACCGACTGGAACCATTTTCTCGTTTGGGAGCTTCTAGAATGGTCCATTACTCCATACAGTTCTCTACCTAGATATGTGGAACAGTTAATAGTTACCCAACAAAAGCTTGATGGAAGCTTGGCTATAAAGATTTCATTTTGGTCCCCAAGCTTGCTCAATTCAATCAATTTGCTTCAGTCTTACACCATCAATCAGAGTGAGCAGAGCTTGGAAGTTCCATATGGAAAGAAAAACTAGTGTGGAACTGGGAAAACTTCTATAGCAATTAATCAAACTCAAGCAACATCAATGGCTGGAGGTATGATCCATTTTGGCATCTAAATTTCGATTCTTTTAAGAGTTTTATTCTGCATATTATAGAATTGATTTAAAGCTAACACCTATTTCCAGGGAAGGACATCCATTCAAAGAGAGGGCCATTATGGCGTCCGTCCCTTCCAGCTCCTCAAACGTGTTCACTAGAACGTACTCCCCTTTACTCAAAATCTTTGATTCATAGAGAAGGTCATTCAAAAGCATGTCTATCGGATCTTCAGATCGATTATTACCCGGAATACAAGTGATCAGTTTCCCTGGATTGTTCACTTCACTTACTGCATTTACAAAGGCCCAACCACAACCAAGGATATTAGTTTTTGTAGATCAAGAAACCAAAGTGATACCCAAAACTGAAACCAAAATATTAGTCTAAAGGCAGAAGAAAGGAAAACAGTGTGGCAATAAGCAACTTTGGTAGAGATGGAGTGACTTGCTTACTTTTGGTAATGGTAGTATGTTGGTTTCAGCCCGACTGGTTGGTATGAATTTTAGTTGATTTCGAACTAAATAACTAAATAAATGTGTGAAATGATATTAGAATATTTATTTATTTGTTTTATTACATATGGCAGAATATTTATTTCATTTTTTTTTATATTCGAATATATATATATATTTAAATTCTACATTGAATTATGATCATCTGTACCATCCTATATTTACTAGCACAACCGCTAATGTCGAAAGAATGAGGTAGAGAATGAGAAGCTGATAACTGAGGCAGATAATGAAATTGGCAGACAGTTGAAGAATTCCAAAAGTTAATCATTTAAACCTGGAAATCATATGATGTTACAGTAATTTAATTTCTTAATATGATTAGGTAAATGTTAAAAAGTAAACAGGTTAACGGATTCATTTATAAATGCAAAGAATTTATCAACAATAAATATGACTCATTGATTTTGGAGGATGACTAAGAATATGCCAGCATCTTCAATGCATAACCATCAGATTAGAATTTAAGATTAAAAGATCATTAATTGTGCCCATCTCCAATAGGTATACGCCTTTCGGCGTAATTATTTTATTTTCTTTTCTTATAAAAATGCATTTAAATAAATCAATAAAAATTATTTAACTATTCATTTATAAAATGTAACTGGCAGGTCGGGACCAGGTCAACTGACCAAGTGTCCAGATAGCCAAAGTATCCTGGTACATAACCCCATAGACCTAACGTCCTATGATAAAAAAAAATAGTAAATTGACTTTAAAAAAATATACAAGAATAATTTGAAAATAATAAGTGAAGTTTCTAAAAAAATTGTTAAAAGGTGGGACACTGAAGGTATACAAATTTGTAATACAGAAATGCATACATTCATCCTTACCATTCATCTCTGCCGCTTGAATGCATATCACAAATGCATACCTTAAGCGGTCCCCGTTCCCCTTTCCGCCGCCCTTCCCAAACCAACGACAACTCTCTCAATGTTGAAGGTGTGGATTGCATGGTATAAATTTTAAAAGAGTGTCAACTAGTCAAGAAGGTGAAAGTGTGTATTTAACTAGTCAAGAAGGTGAAAATGTGTATTTTTGGAACCTTCGACCCTTTGCTACCATCCACCCTACTAAATGCATACCACAAATACACACCTACACCTCATTCCTCCTTGTTGGGATTTTTGGGTTAATTGGGTGAACAAAAAGAGGTCTTTCAACTATCTTGTTAGATCAACAAGACAATAGTAAATACATGAAGTGGTTAGCTGATTAGTGAATCACCAAGAAAGTAAATAAAAAAACAAATAATCAAGGAATGAAAGTAAACTAAGCATGTAAAACTAAAATGGATGAATGAAATTGACACAAGAAATAACTATCCAAATGGAAAGTGATCCTTGAATTGAGAACACCAAAGGAGAAAGGTGGGACTTAAGAATCCTCTATTCCTCCTTGGAAGGACCCTTGAGTCCACAAAAAGTAGATCTTTACTCTCCTATATATGATTAGAAATGGTGAAGAACTTCCTAGTCAAGTTTATCAAGAGGTGAGAAGCTTACCAAATGTTATGATTGTTCAAATAGCTCTCAAGAGAATAGATGGTTTCTCTATCAGAAAATGTGCAGCATAACAATACAATGAATTCCTATCTTTTTCCCCATATCATGGCCATGTATTTATAGAACTTAGCAAGATATTACATAACATGTTCCAAGTGTGAATGAGAGAACTTTGGAGGTACTTCTCATCCTTTCAGTCGCCCAAGGAAAGATATCGGGTTGATCTTGAGGCCTTGTCTTGGTACATTTTATCCTGGAAGTGGTTGAGGCCCAACCAATTTCACAAATGCATTTTTTTTTCATCAACGTTGGTTTCTTCAGGGACAATCACATGGAATACACAAAGTGCACAGCCAATGATTTGTTGACCTAGGCGGATGTGCACACACTAACTTTGATTGAAGTGTGGAGAAATTCATGCGTATTTTTATATAGTTTTGGCATCTTGTTGAAATAGGTTCTGTAAATGCTAGAAGTATGTTGTGTTTGTGTTGATCTTTTCTTCAATCATTATCTGTATTGCTTAAGAGCGATTTTTTGGTGATAACACCCCTCCAAGGGTGAAAGTGTGTATTAATGGAACCTTCAACCCTTTGCTACAATCCACCCTACTAAATGCATACCACAAATACACACCTACACCTACACCTACACCTACACCCTTTGTAGAGGCATGCATTTATGGAGGGTGAGTGGAGGGGAGAAGAATATTGCAATCCATTTTGCAACTCTAGTGCTACAACTCTAGAATCCTAATGTTACAACTCATGTTCTTATGACTCTTGTTGTTGCGACTCTGAATGATGTTGCAACTCCACTACTAAAGTACCAACAATCAATTCGGGAAAATATGATTCTTGTTGTGATAGCATGTCGAGATGCATTTATGGACAACACGTACTACCACTCCAAGAGACATGTTGCTACAACTCTGCACATTATTGCAACTCTAAACACCGCTGCAACTCTGGAATGTTGCTACAATTCTGGAGAGAATTGTTGCTGCTACTCTGACCACTGCTGCAACTCTTGATGTCAAGGAGGATCCTATTTGTCTTGTAAGGCCAACATGCAAACATAGCGAAGGTACAAGACATAATTACCACACATGGTAAGTCAGAAGGTATATCTCCCAAACTTGTGGAATGAATAGGCATTGATTGGCATATTTACGACCTAATTCCATCACTAAATGCATGTCACACACTCATAATCACCCAACTCATTACATAATTACCCCATTGGACCGTCATTCCCTTCTATATTTTCAAAATCTCCACGCTCTAGACCGTTGATTCTATGTTGTAGCCGCATCTTGCTTGAGATATAAGTAGGAAGAATGGGGGGCTCATTGAAACACACAAAACCCATAGAGATTATCTTGCTAGAGGCATATGAGAATATCAAAGAAATTTTCCAGCGAGGAGAATGGATGAAATACTTAAATAGACTACGAGGGTATGATGACAACATGGCACTTGTATTTTCCATCAACTTCATAGAAATTAGGACCAAAGTAGTAGAAATAGTGGTGTAGGTGACAGAGGAGGTGATATCCAAGGTGATTTGGATTCCTCAGATAGGGGAGTACTAGTATTGTCAATGGAGGATGAAGCCTAAAATCCTACAACAATTCCCCAAGCTAGGAGAATCCCTGGTCAAGAAAGGGTTGGGATTCGACAAAACATCATTATCAAGCCCATTGAAGGATGTTGTCAGATTAATGTAGCAATAAATCACTTGTGAGAGCCACTACAGGGTCATATACTTACAACATATTCATTTACTAGACCACTTGTGACATGGAAAGTTGGTTAACATGTTGTTTTTCCTCTAGAGGACACTACAAACCATGGCTGCACATGCACACAATTTTTTCTGTCCTAGGGAATCTCTCTCACAACACAGGCTCATAAAAAATTTGGTTAAGGATGCACTGCACAGGGAGGGAAATACATGGAGCGAGGTGGCGAGAGAACCAATCGTCATTGTAACCTTTCCTAGAAGAGTCGCAGTTGATACAACTCCACCATGAGACAACAACACTGCAACTCCAGAGGCTAAGGTTGTTGCAGCTCTAAACGTTTTGGTTTCTAAAACTTTGGAGGCCATACCTACTGCAACTCTAGAGGTTGAGAATGTTGCAACTCCAGGAACTATAACCACTGAAAAAGAAACCCCCTAGGGTTTTGCTGGAACTCCTCATCAAGATGAAGACAATTATGAGAGTGAAATAGAGGTAATAGGGGGAAAACACGCATCCAAAATACTGTCGAGGACCAGGAAGAGGACAACATATACGATGACTCGAAAGAAGAAGAGGGAAATATACAATGTTTCAACTTGGAAAAGGAAAACCCTTTGTATTACACAAGAATCAACTAGGGAGGAACATGACAAATAAATAGTTAGAACACAAGATACAATGGGGGATGGTCCAAATTTTTTTAGGTATGTACCTGATGAAGAGATAAGGGGAAAAATTCTTATTTTACACAAGAACCAAGAAGAAAAACCCTATGAGAATGTTGTCACACACCTACTACAAAAACTCAAAAAATTTCAGCTTTTTCTTCTTTTCGCCGAGGAACATAATCCTCGAATTCCTATGGGACCTGATGCAGACCCTACCATCCCTTATCCTTACCCATGTGATCATTGGCTATAACCACAGGCCTTACCAAAGAGGTGCTCTTGGCTTTCATGATTCGGAGAATTGTGATGCAAGTGTTCCCCTACTCTCTGTCTTTCGAGGCGACGAAACCCAAAAGGAACTAACAACTTGTTGCATTTAATAATGCCTCGGATTAAATTCTGGCACTCCACATTTCGGGGTTTCACGTACCAGTTTTTCACAATATAAGAGGATGAGGGGTTCATACCCTTCAGTTTTCTGGGTGCTGAAACACCAAAAACCTTCTATCCGCCAAGCTCATTTTGGGGTTTCGCGATATGCGAAGACAAAAGGTCTCGCACTTGGGTTTCCCAAGAGACAAAACTCTGAAACATCAAAATCTAAACATGCTAGACCATTTCGGGGTTTCATCCATCAGGATTTCACATCTGGCGGATACAAGGAAAATTGACCCTTGGGAATCCCGGATACCGAAACGCCGAAACAAGGAATCTATATGCGCTAATCCATTTCAGGATTTCGCCTATCAGGATTTTGCGATATGCGAGGATAGGATGTCTTGCACCTAGGTTTCCCGGGAACCGAAACTATGAAACACCAAACTCTAAACATGCTAAACCATTTCGGGGTTTCACCCATTGGGATTTTGCGTCTAGCGAATACAAGGAAAACTGACCCTTGGGAATCCCAGGTACCAAAACACCGAAACATCACAAATCATCCACTCTAGACCGATTCAGGGTTTCACAAGTCAGGATTTCGGGACTGGCGAGTACAAGGGACTAGCCCTTGGGTATCCCGAGTGCCAAAACACCGAAACATCATAACTTCTCCATGCTAGACCAATTCAGGGTTTTGCAAGTCAGGATTTTGGGACTGGCGAGTACAAGGGATTTGCCTTTAGGTATCCCAGGTGCCAAAAATCTGAAACATCATAACTTCTCCATGCTAGACCAATTTGGGGTTTCGCAAGTCAGGATTTTGGGACTGGCGAGTACAAGGGACTTGCCTTTAGGTATCCCGGGTGTCGAAACACTGAAACATCATAAATTCTCCACGCTAGACCAATTCAGGGTTTCGCAAGTTGGGATTTTGGGACTGGCGAGTACAAGGGACTCGCCTTTAGGTATCTCGGGTGCTGAAACACTGAAACATCATAAATTCTCCACGCTAGACCAATTCGGGGTTTTGCAAGTCGGGATTTCAGGACTGGCGAGTACAAGGGACTAGCCTTTAGGTACCCCAGGTGCTGAAACACCGAAACATCATAACTTCTCCATGCTAGACCAATTCGGGGTTTCGCAAGTCAGGATTTCGGGACTGGCAAGTACAAGGAACTTGCCTTAAGGTATCCCAGGTGTCGAAACACTGAAACATCATAACTTCTCCATGCTCTAACATTTCAGGGTTTCTCAAGTCGGGGTTTCGTGACTGACGATTAAAAGGGACTTTCCCTTGGGTACCCCGGGAGCCAAAAATCTGAAATACCAAACTCTAAGAGAACCACTCTCTCTCATGCAAGGTTTCAAAACTTAGGCCATAACATCCTTCATTTGGTTTTCGAGTAATCTTTCACCAGGTTTGATGACCCGACTGAACGACCTTCCTAAGTCACTGAGCTATAAACTTCTGTGATAGGGATCAAGAAAACTCATGGGTTTACTAAAAAGTGGTCACTCTTTCAAAGAACGTACTCTGAATCTAGAATGTGAGGGGACTTTCCCGGAAGGGGGTTCCTATGGGGAAATCCATCCAGGGCATCACGTGAGCCAAATAAAGGGGACAAATCTCCCGAGAATGGACTTGTTCAATATATATATATATCTATATAAGCCATATGTGGTCATTCCAATATAAGCATGCAACCACCATTTCCGAGCAAAACACCATGCAGACATTTCTATACAAAAGCCATTTATAAGTGTACAAACCATGAACATGCATTCCAAGATATGCAATTCAAGACACAAGATATAAACACTTATCAATAAACACCAGGTGTGTTGCAACTACTGAGAGGGGTGCTCATTTCCACCCAACCGTAGGCTCAGCGATTTCAAACGAATTTTCCACTAGCCACCCTCGAGCTAAACCACGATGCTTGAGACTTGGTCTCTTACTTCTTGCTCATTGGAAGTCGAGGAGGAAGGTTACTCTCCTTCTCCTCTGCACAAGACTCACACTATTTTCCAGAGTTCCTCTGGTTCTCCCTTTTGCGATTCCTCTTGCACGTGCTCTCTTTCCCCCTCTTCCATGCTTCCCTTCTTGCCTTGTTCTGCAAGTTCGTGTGTGGCACGAATTCCCCCTCCGTTGTCTGGTCTGAGGGCCTCTATGGATGGGTAGTTCAACCCCATCCCCCTCATTAACTCATGAGGAGCCTCCCCACCTACCGTTCGGGTGGGTAATTCATTTCGGGTTTGAGAGTGAAATTTGGTTTTCGAGCACATACAAACCAATATAGTTTTGGGTTTTGTGGAAGTTAACGCAGCCACTCTCGGCACCTTCCACCACCCTTCATCAGCCATCGTGGTCTCTTTTTCAGCACATCCCCCTCCCAGCAATCATGCAACATATATTCACACATCATTTATATCTCTCGAACCTTTTATACAAAGGTTCATCAAATCAAACATTCACAAACCTTTGAGTTTTCCATAGTTCTTGGCCAGTATAGTTATTTTTAAAAACTGGGGGAAACAGGGTGTTACAATTCCCTCCCCCTTAAAGGAACATTGTCATCGATGTTCTATCTATCAATAAGACATGTATGTATAGAGGAAAACAAAATCGGATATGCCTATTTCATGGCATCCTCCATTTCCCATGTAGCCTCATCTGGGCCAAAATGTTTCCACTGCACCTTGACCTGTGCAATGGTTCGGTTCTTGAGTGGGGTTTCCTTTTTGTCCAGTATGCATTGAGGTTTTGGTAGGAATCCTCTCTTCGGTTCCACATGGATCATAGACTAGTCAATTATATGATTATAATCATGTACATATTTCTTCAATAAGGAAACATGGAAAATATTATGTGCTTTTACTGTGGGAGGAAGTGCTAGCCTATAGGCTACAGGTCCCACTCTATCTATAACCTCAAAGGGTCCACAATATCGAGGCTCCAAATTGGCACAAGCTCCCATCTTCAGGGAAGACTTTTGGGGTCTAACTCTCATATATACGTGGTCTCCTGCCTTGAACTCTCTTCGAGTTCTCTTTCGGTCGACGTAACTTTTCTGTCGGTTTTGAGCGACCTTTAGATTTTGTTTTATCTGAATCACTTGTTGTTCCATTTCTTTAAACATGTCAGGTCCAAAAGAAATTATGTTTACGGGATTACTCCAACTGACTAGAGTATTGCATGGTCTATTGTAGAGAACTTCGAAAGGACTCATCTTCGAGGATTCTTAGTAGTCGTTGTTGTAGGCGAATTCCACCAGTGGCAGGTAATCTTCCCACTTTTTAAGTTGATGCATTACATGCATCCTTATCATGTCTTCTAGTATTTGGTTCACTCTTTATGTCTGTCCATCAGTTTGAGGGTGGTAGGTGGTGCTAATCAACAACTTGGTCTCTAAACCAACCATCAGTGATTTCAAAAAGTTGGAAGTAAATTTTGTGTCTCTGTCAAACACGATCTCTTTCGTCATACCATGCAGTCTAAATATCTCCTTCATGAATACATGGGCGATGTCTATTTCCTTGCAAGTCGACTTGATAGGGATAAAATGAGCGTACTTTCTCAATTTATCCACCACTACCATGATGGCGTCATTCTGTTTGGTCGAGGTTGGTAATCCAGTGATAAAATCCATGGAGATGGTTTCCCATTTCCATTCCGAGATTGGTAGAGGTTGTAATAATCCTGTTGGCACTCTATGCATTTGGATAAGTACTTGGCTATGTCTTTCTTCAACTTAGGCTAATGGAATTGTTTCCTGGTGGCCGTGATCATCTTCTGGTATCCTAGATGACCAATATAGGGTGTTTTATGTAATTCCTCCATTATGAACCTCTTCAAGTTGTCACAATCTGGAATATACAGTCTGCTTATGTAAGTGAGCAGACCTCCTTATGTCATATGGTAGCCTTCATATTTTATCCCTGTGGATTCCTGCTCCAGGTATGAGGTTACAGTCTAGAAGAATGGGTCTGTCTCTTGTGCATTTTTTACTCTTTCCTTAACATTCGATTCATAGGTTCTTACCACTGCCAAGTGAATTGTTTTCATGCTTCTGCTAAGGGCATCATCCACCCTATTTTCCTTTCCCTTAATATGTTTGATTTCAAAATCAAATTCCCAGGAGGGCTATCCACCTATCTTGTCTGATGTTGAGCTTTGGTTGGTCAAACCGATATCACAATCCATAGTGGTTTGTCATAAGTACAAATTTCCTTCCCAAGAGGTAATGCCTCCATATTTTTAAGGCGTGCACTATGGAGGCCAGCTGCAGATCATGGATCACATAGTTGACTTCGTGCTCATTCAATTTTCGGGATTCATAGCAGACCACACTTCCTCCCCGCATAAGGAATACTCCAAGTCCTTCCTTATAGGTATTTGTGCACATGAGGAAGTCAGCTTCGGGATCGATGATCTTTAGCACAAGTGCATGGGTTAGTAGATGTTTCAGGGTTTGAAATCTTTCTTCACATTTTTGTGTCCATGTGAATTTTGTCCCCTTTTTTTGGAGGGCAGTGATTGGACAACCAATCTTGGAGAATCCTTTTATAAATATCCTATAGTATCYTGCTAATCCCATAAAGGATATGATATCCGAAATGTCCTTTGGGGTGGGCCATTCCATGATAGACCTGATCTTGTCAGGGTCTACTGCTACCCCTTCTTCAGATAGAACATGGCCCATGTAATGTATTTGCTTCTGTAAGAAGTCACACTTGTTGAATTTGGATTAGAGATGATGTTCTCTTAGCACTTGAAGCACAAGACTAAGGTTTTCTTCATGCTCCTCTCTATTCTTGGAGTAAATTAATATGTCATCAATAAAAACTAATACAAATTTATCTAGGAATTTGCTGAGCACATTGTTCATCAAGCACATAAAACTGGCAGGGGCATTGGTTAACCCAAATGGCATTACCACAAACTCATAGTGACCATATCTCATCCTGAAGGCAATTTTGTGGATGTCTTCACCCTTGATACAGACTTGATGATATCCCGATCTCAAGTCAATCTTTGAGGAGATAGAGGCACATCCCAATTGATCGAACAAGTCATTGTTCCTGGGTAAGGGGTACTTGTTCTTTATGGTTACCTTATTGAGTTGTCTACACATAGTCAAAGGGTACTGTCTTTATTTTTCAAAAACAACACTGGTGCTCCCCATGGAGACATGATGGGTCAGATATATCCTATGTCCATCATTTCTTTCAGTTGTAATTTAAGCTCAACTAGCTCATGTGTGCTCATCCTGTAGGGTGTCCTAGACACTGGCACCGCTCCTGGTGCAAGTGATCAGAATCTGGACCAGGGGTCTAAAATTTGCTCAATTTTCAAAGTGCTCGGGATGCGACGAAAATGGTGCCATTGCATCCGTCTCATTCTCCTGATTCTGGCGGTATATTTACTTTCGCAAACGGAGTCCGTATGGAGAAGTTATCGTGATCTATTCGCCGAGCCAAACAGGGAAAAATTTGATGCTGACTGGGCAGGCCATACAACTGACGTGGCAGAGGCCGTACAACTGACGTAGGCGTCCATACAAAATGATGTGGCACACGTGGCAGTATTTGATGAATTAAAAATGGGTGAATCTGCATGTGACACGTGTCATTTTAATATCAAATAGAAAGGTGCCACGTGGCACCCATTTATTGGCTGATCGGTTATTATTTGGTTTATCAAAATTTTTGGTGGTCCGTGGGGTTCGACCCTCATACCTCTATCCACGCGCTATGCCTTAACGTAGCCCGCCCAACCAATATGCCATCGGTTATTTTTTAATACATATATGAATTAAATTTTATTTGAGTTTGATTCATGTTTCAATTGGCGGAAGGTCGGGTCGGGGCTTAGCCCCGGCCCGTGGTCTTGTGGTGTTTTAAAACACGGTCACTTTGCAATTAACATATGACCTTGGGTTCCATTTTGGGCGCGCGGCAGTTTGGTATTTTAATTAACCAACGGTTCTATTTTATAACCATACAACTGTGCCTTTGGTTTATTTGGATGCGCGGGGATTGGTTTAAAGGTTCAGCCCGAGGGCATATGCCTATTATATGTGACCATATATATATTTCGGAGCGCGTGGTTTATTTTGTTTATTAAATATGACCATAATACATTTTGGTATTGTGCGGTTTGGTTTTTTAAATGTAAAGACCACGGTTACGAAAAATGCCATGTGACCATGCCTGTGGTAAGTGCGCACGCGGGGTTTACGTATGGTTTAAGCCACGGTTATTGGGTGGCATGTGACCATTTTATACACGGAGTTTTATTGCGCGGGATTTTTGTTGAGTTAAACCACGCGCCCGCCACTTGTCACTGCAACATTTAAACATTGGAACTTAGCCCTTTTTATGCGCGGGACGTGGCCATATGGCCCCCCATGCGCCCAACACCTCCGTTCTTGGGGGCTTGATTTTCATTAACCGTTCGACATTTTGGCGCATTTTGCGGGATGCACGTGTGCTGAGTTTATGCACACAAAAACGCTCAGGAGCTAGGTTCAGACTGGCAGAGGTGCAGAATGGCGAACAGGTTACAACAGGCTTGAAGGAGAGAAATGGCAGAAGCCATAACTTCTTCAATTTTTGGCCAAATGAGGAGCTGTAAAAGCCCAGCTAGGGGTTTTTGGATGTCCTGAGTCCATTGGAACCATTTTCACAGGCATTTGAAGAGACCATTTGCAGGTTTTTCACATTTTAAGTTTGGGGAAGCTTCAGGAGCCTTAAAGCCCTCATTGTTTGAGGCATTGCTCAGATGAGCAAATATCCATTTTCTGAGACTGAATAGTCATTATTGACTGTTTATTATGCTCTGAACACATTGGGATAGGTTTCAGATCCATTGGAGGACTTCTGCAGGTATTTTTACTCCATTGAAGCTCAGGGAAGCTTGGAGGTCACATGTAGAA